>JAJUBA010000059.1:0-210000 GCA_029620275.1 Acrossocheilus wenchowensis
TATTCACTGTCTGACCCAATCATATTGTCTCTGTAGGGGGGAGCCCCGCCCAACACGACTCTTCTTTCTGCATACTTATCTGCTCATAAATATGTCACATGAGCCACAATATCTTGCAGATTTCTTACAAAGTGTTATAATCATACCTTATGATGCTAAAAGTCAACATTCATCCTTTTCATCTTATTGGAATCAAAATAGGTTTAAATCAATATCAAACATGAGGTACTTATATTGAATACCTATAATCATAAGTCATAGATTAAAATATCCTAAGTTCTGATAACTACAGTAGATTAAATGAAACATAGAATACCACATTCATATATAATTTGTTTCTTGAGTCGCTTTCATAGCAGCAGTCTTTTCTGGATTGTCTTTTGGCAAAGTCCATGAAGTTTGGAAGAAACTTTGTATACTAGAATTCCTTTTGTTGTAAGAGGCGGCTTTCTCCTGGAATGCAGGAGACCAGAGCTGAGGTGTGAGGCATGAGGAGTATCACGTTGTGTGTCTCTGGTGATCGTCTTTGCTGAGACGAAGTTGTAAGTCAGTCAAATTTTGTTTATCGGAAAGGTAGTTTATGTTGCGGGGTCGCAGTATCGCGAACGCTCTGGTTCTGGAGCGTCTCCAAGGAGTAATTATCGTTGTTAAACTCGAAAACGGATGTAGCGCGGGCGTTCATCCTCACCTTATCATGTTTACGAGTCTCTCGTTGGTGGAAAGGCGAGTATGGCCGGACGCTAGTTGGTCATTTGTCATTTTACGAGCTGATGAAGTTAGATTAGTTTCTTAGTTAAACATGTGTGTGCGTTCTTTTCGACCAGGTTCTACACCAGTTATCAGACATGGCTGGAACTTTAAATGGGACTGGCTTCTACATCAGATGCAAAAAAAAAAAATCAGCTTTTTACCAGCAAACACTCAAGATGGGTTTGGTGAACACGGGATACAAGTACCCCATGTGTACAATGAAATATACTGCTGTATTTTTTATGTTGTGGGCCTATATTCTGCTGGAGGTCTGGACATCTTGTTTAGACACATGGCATCACTGATTCTATCAAATACTAACAGATAAAAAAAAATGTGTTAGAAATCTTATAATAGGCCATGTTTGGATCTTCCACCGGACAACAATCCAAAAACAAACCTTAAAAACAGCACAAAATGGGTCACTGGGCACAAAACCAAGCTTCTCTGCCATGGCCATTTCAGTTCCCTGACCTGCACCCTATAGAAAATGAGTGGGGTGAATGGAAGAGGAGAAGCACCATCATGGAGCTGGGAGTCTGAAGGATCTGGAGTGATTCTGGATGAAGGAATGGTCTCTGATCTCTTGTCAGGTGTTCTTTAACCTCATCAGGCATTATAGGAGAAAACTCCTATACTATTTTGGCAAATGGAGGTTTCAAAAAGTACTGAATGGAAGGGTACCGTTAATTCACTCTGAATGCATTAACCTGTTACTATCATTTCTTTAGTAAATGTAAGGAACGTCTTTAAATTAAATTACACACTGTTATCCCTTTACAGTTTTTTTTTATTTTGAAAGGGTATTGTCATTTCCTTGTCATTTCCAGGTCGGGAACGCTGTGTGCGTTTGGCTGCCGCTCTGTACCTGGACTGCTTTTTCTGTATGTTTTCACTCCTCTGCTGGACTATTTTTGTTTCGTCTACTACACCTCTTATTGTTGGCGTTTTTGTACTGTCTTTGGACTTGACAATTGATACTAATGAACTTTGGTACCTTTAAGTTCTGCCACCGGGCCGCTGCAAGCTCTCTACCATGCAGAGGCGGACAGTAACGAAGTAAATTTACTTGAGTATTGTACTTAAGTACACTTTTTGAGTATCTGTACTTACTCGAGTATTATTTTTCTGGAAACTTGCGACTTTAACTTCACTACATTTGAAAGACAATATCGTACTTTTACTCAACTACATTTATATCAAGGTCCCCAAGTAGAAAGTCGTTATATGTAGCAGTTTTTACAGTGTGTGCATTTTCAAATTCACTGAAAATCCGGCCTGCGATCTGCCGGGACCTTCCTGTGTTGCCAAGTGTTACAGTATTTCTAAGCCTGCACTTTTCCGCCTAGCTTTGAATGGGCATTTGGCTGATATTTTTTACGAAAATCTGGCAACCCCGGATCTTCCCCACTAAACTAATGTAAACGTCCGCACTACTGCACAGCTAAAAGCGCTCTAAAAAAGCATGTGTAACTCATTAAAGCCCTTTGGAAAATTAACCATGTTTTTACTATAGTAACCATAACCATGGTATTTGCAGTAAAATCACAGTATCCACAAATTTACTATTATCTCACTATAGTAACCTATAGTTTGTTTTCTTTTCAATGTTTGCTTTGTTTGCCTAAATGAACCATATCATAGACTTCAATATCTCTTTGAAAAAGAACTTTGTAACTTTTAAACAAGTATTAAAATGAGTTCAATGTAGCTGTAGGAGTGTTAGATAAAAATAAAGATGATTATATTCCTTCAGTTGTTCCCTTTTAATATGTTTTGTAACATAAAAGCTCTTAATTCCAAAGATAATACAAGATAATTTACTTTTGATACTTAAGTACTTTTAAAAACATGTACTTCCGTACTTTCACTTAAGTGAAAATCTGTCTTTACAACTTCACTTGTAGTGGAGTAATATTTGACCGGTAGTATCTGTACTTTCACTCAAGTAAGGAAGTTGTGTACTTTGTCCGCCTCTGCTACCATGTTACGTCTTCCATTGCGTCCGCTTCATCGGCTGGGTGAGTTGCCGCTCGCTCTGTCAGTTGTGCTGTATACTAAATGCTCGCTATTGGTGTGTGCTGCTTCCCATTTAGTTTGCTGTTTCTGTGATGTGATGTTTGGGCTTGGCTAACGTGGCTTTCATTCTGGTTGGCAATAGCTGTTAGTACCATAATGCCTCGGGCAATAGCTTTCCTTTTTTGCTTTGTCTCTTTCCTTTTTGCCTGTAATGGGTTTGAATATTCATCGTCTCAGTTAAGAACTCTGAACTGTCGCTCGCGCCTTGACCCGGCGATGTATGACTACTGTCGGCGGCTAGGGATTCTCCGACTTCCTCGATATTTAGATCGCTCCCCACGTATCTTCATGCACAGCTCTCACTCTAAGCCTGATGTTCTTCCATGCATCTGGTCTGACTGTCAGAAATCATCCAAACCAAGTGCATCTCCTACTAACAGCTCATTACATCGCTCTCGCTGCTCTTTTGAACTGTCAGTCCATCTCGGATAAAGCCCCTTACCTCAACAAACTCATAACTGACAATATGGCGGACCCAGACGTGCACGCATGTAGCCTGGCAGGTGCTGCGTGTTGTTTGTGCTGTTGGTTTAAACCATCTAAGCCCAATTTTTCATTACATCATTGGATTATAGTTCCATACATTGTGGCGCTGTTGTTGCTGTCTGTGCAACATCGCTTTAAACAAAGAAAAATCTGTTTTGTACTCCAAACTTAACATCAATGGATGTGCAAAGATGTCTTTCACATCGCGTGAAATGCCATCTAACCCACGCCATGGGCTCATTCAACTCACCGTATTATTACTTCTTCTGGTGATTTAGAACGCAATCCCGGACCGCAACCAACCGCGAAAACACAAACTGGCATCTTTCAATGCGCCCTGTTTGCAACTCTCCTCAACAATCTGCTCGCAGCCAATGTTTGCCCCGGAACCACTGCCCTACATTCCCCTGGCGTTGCCAGGCAGCCCCTGTTCGCTACTCGATCAATGGCCTGTTCTTACTCACCCCCTGTGCTACCGTGGTTGCATATTTACATTTCTCTGAACAAGCTCTCAACTGGATTAAATCATATCTGTCCAGCAGAAAGCAATGTGTTCGTATTAATGATTCAAAGTCCCCATTCTGTGAATGTCCAATAGGGGTCCCTCAAGGCTCCATACTTGGTCCAATCTTGTTTACACTGTATATAAATGATCTGCCAGAGGCATGTAAAAATGTTGATGTTCAGATGTATGCAGATGATACTGTAATCTTACATATGCTAAGAAGTACCAAGAGATAACATCCACACTTACATCTGCAATGGCTCACATTAATGGCTGGCTTACTAAGTCATGTCTCTACTTAAACATAAAAAAACAGTCTGTATGGCATTTACCAAACAAAATATGAAGGTGTCACATCCTAATGTGTTCCTTAGAGGACAGGAGCTTGATATTGTTAATGATTTCAAGTATCTAGGAGTCACATATGACTCCACCCTAACATTTAAACGTCATGTAAAAAGGTGGCAAATAAAGTTAAATTAATTTGCAAGAATTTAAAACAAGTTAGACCGTTTCTTGATACCAAAGATGCCAAGTTGTTCTTATTACTATGATCTTTTCTCATATTGAGTATTGTTTTACAAATTGGTCATTAACTAGCACAACTCTTTAAAAGTATTGAATCTCTATTTAAGAAAGCCATAAAAACCTTTGATAAAAGGCATTGTCATTCCACCATTGCGATATCTTAGAAAGACATACATTTTAAGTCTTGACAATTTCAAACGTCTCAAGTATGCTTGTTTGGTATATAAAGTGTTACATGATCTTGCCCCTCCTCCGCTGCATGCTTTTTCCAAAGACTTGAAAGCTGAGGTAACACGGGCCTCTGTAAACGGGACTGTGTGATACCATTTAGGCGTACCACTTTTGGACAAAATGTATTGTCAATAATAGGTGGTAAACTCTGGAATAGTTTGCCCTTCCCAATAAGAGAGGTCCTACATTCAACACCTTTAAACTCACTTAAAACAGTGGCTTCTAGAAAACCAGAGATGTAATCATTTTAACTGTCACACATTTATCACTCATACACTTTCACTGTTAAATTGAATGCAGTATAGAGGTGGATGAACAATGTTTCTTCCATTTATGTATTTTTGTTTTGTTTTTGTTGTTTGTTGTCAATGTATGTCATCACTATGTGTACCTATGGAAGCAGAATAATGACAATAGTTTTTGAAACATAAAGCTTGCTGAATTCCACAAATCGAAAAAAAGATGCATTGCAATAACAGTGCTTGCATTTTAATGCCTTGTATTTCAGGGCTTGCATTTTTAGGTCCTGAAATTTAACATAGTTGTTTATTTAAGCTGTGAATATTTCAATGCAAAATATTTCACACACATTTTCATAATTAAAATTCAATAATTCATATACACCTTCCAGAATTCACTTCCAAAATATTCAATCTGTTTAAAAATACGATGTATAATATTCGACAGGCAAATTTCGATTACTTTATTTCACTTTATTTCAAATTCAGTAGTTAAAATTCGGCAGAAAATTCAGCGTTGCACATCCAGGAACCGCAGGAATAGCAGTAGAGCACCGATGCATGATCTCCAGCTGCTATCAGCCGCTCACCAGCAGGTGGCGCAAGTGGCTGCTGATGAAGGCCATATGTGGATCAAGTCATTAATTTACAAAAACTGATTTGCAGAAATGGAGCAAGCGCTAAGTAGAAGTTTTGATTATCGGGGCCAGTATAAACATGTGGAAACACTGATTGTGTGTATGTTTAATTCAACATTTTCGCTGTTTCCCGTATCCTACATGCAAGCAGCTTTCTCTACCACAAAGGAGATTATAATGCTCTTTTACCCAACGCTGAAGTACAGAACTAACATTACATCTGAGGAGACATATATTGCTTTCAGTTGTTTAGTTTTCTGTAACTCTGTATCATGGCTTGTGTGACGCTGTGCTGTAATACTGGGGTTCCCCTCATACGTCACACTCCAGGATTCCCCAACGATGGGTAATGCGCCTCAGTGAACTAATACAGTGATACAAGACCTCAGATCTCAGAATACACTTTATTGATGATTATGCGAACTATATTGACAGTTAAGCAGATGTAGAATATGACGAACACGCAAGGTTTCACGCTGTTTCCCTCAGAAATCGGTTAAAGAAAACACATTACGCACATTACTCGGTTTATCGTCTCATCCGAAAGACGGTGCTTTTTTACAGTATAGTGTCCACGTCACTATACTGGGGCGTTAGGACCCACACAGACTGCAGGGTGAGCACCCCCTGCTGGCCTCACTAACACCTCTTCCAACAGCAGCCTAGTTTCCCAGGAGGTCTCCCATCCAGTACTGACCAGGCTCAGCCCTGCTTAACTTCCATGAGCAACGAGATCAAAGGCGGATATTGCGTTATTCTCACTCATGTGCTGTGCTGCTAATAAATGTGATATTTAAGTTCTGTTGCTTTTATATAAATATAAATATGATGAACAAGACACCCAAAGTGCTTGCTATTTAATACAAAGGCATATTTATCATCCATTTCTACTTTAATATAAACATGTATTTTAGATTTTTATAGAAATATGACAACAATCACATATCTCACACAGAGATCGCACAGTCATAGTGTTTGGGAATATTCAAGGATAATTTTAAATACACAATCACATGAAATCAGATTGGCATCAGGAAATCAGGCATGCATCTCGCGGTGATTGGTTCTACGCAGATTTTGCTCATCTCCAACAAGCCCATTAAAAGACCAAACTCAGATCTTACTGATGATGCAAACAGATGAGTATATGAACGCAAGTTAAGGAACACGCACGTTAAACATTTCCCATAAAGAAAACACTTAACGTGATTTGTTGCCTCAGTGATAATAAATGATTAAATTCAGCATCTAATTAATAAAATATATTACTGTGTATTATGTACATTTAAGCAGATGAGCCCAGAATATGAGCCCACAACCAACAAGTTTCACCAAACCATTTTTTCTCCCATAGAAACCAAGCGCTATAGTTTTAGGTTTGATATTTGCCTAGGCTGCTTCAGGGACCGTCTGCAAATTTACCTCACAGTACAAAACGAAGTAATAATTGATTAAATTCCAATAATTTATTCAAATTAATGTTTACAGTAAATGAATAATTTACTCAAACTGACTAAATATATATTTCCAATAACTCGCCTTAGACAAAATTTCCCTATGTATGTACACTACACAAATATTTTTAAGAAAACAAATTACAGTAATTCACCAAAATGTTACTAGTGAACAGACTGACTTGCTACAGTTGAAATTTTTCCAACATCTTCCTCACTGTACATACAATATATAATTATTCTTAAGAAATTACAGTAATTCACAGTTTTTTTTTTGTTTTGTTTTTTTAAATAAATGAAGACAAAATGTTCATTTTCTGGTTGTCATACACTCATTAAGTTACAATTTTCATATGCTCAAGCAGAACGTTAAAGGGGTCATATAATGCCATTTTTGTACAAACTAATATGATTCTTTAGGGTCTAAATTGAAAGTTTGTAAAATACTTTAATTAAAAATTCTCATTAGTATTGTAAGAAAACACTCATTTTACCTGCTCAAAAACAGCTCTGTTTTCAGCACACCGTTTTAGTGGTGTGTTTTTAAATGCTAGTGAGCTTTGCTCGCCCCGCCCCTCTGTTCTGTGGGGCGTTTTTGACACAACACACGTGGAGTGTTGCCTTGACAACAGTCGAGGGTATATTTTGAAGAATGGCAGTAAATATGTGATCAGATAACATAACTTATTCTGGCATAATATTGAAAAACATCAATTAGAGTATTTATAGTCTTGGATCATATGCATTTGCAGGATGTAAACAGTATTTTGCAGCTATTGTGTTACCATTAATTTTCATGCAGTTATAACTGTTTTTTATTTATTTAAATTTTTTACATTACTTCTTAACAGACACCGTTATAAACCATCTACAAAAGGAAGCTTAGTGTAGTGTTATCATGTTAACTTTAATACCTGCGTACACAGTTTGTAATACAATAACCATAACGTTTTGTTCATTATAAACGTGGGATTATTAATTATATTGAGAACGTCGTAAATAGAAAACATGCATGTACCCTGAATGTAAACATTAGCCACATACATCGTGAAGCGTGCTAGCGATTTGCAAAGATTAATATAAAGATTAATATAAAGGTTAATTAAACGTTACACTCACTTCTTCTGGAGGTTCAGCAGGAACACGAATAGTTGGTACCGATTCTTTTTTCAGGAGCAGCTTCTTAGCAAAACCAGCTTTATACTGACCTTCATTTATAAAGCAGTCTGGTGAAAAATGATTCGCGCAAACATGAAAACATTGATGTTGCTCGTGGGGAATATTCCCTTCAAAAGCAAAACCCAGCCACTGTGTCTTCAGCGGTTCGGATTTAGGAACATCAAAATGACTGCTGTGTTCATTATTGCACCCGAGAAGAGAACACCACAATCGCTTAGACGCCATTCTGCTCATAGACAGCTCCAGCGTATATCAACAATGACGCGCGGACTATGATTGACAGCTCGCTCACGAGCAAGGGCGGGTCTGTGTTGAAACACTGCTGTCAATCAACCATCGTGGGAGGGGCGTCCGACCATGTGGCGTCACACGGTCCAACGGCTTGATTTGAGACAGGGTAAAACAAACAAGGAGATTAAAAAAAAAACACTGGATGGATTTTTATCATTTTATGATGGTTGTGTACAGGCACTGCTAACACACATTTCAGTACAATCAACTTGTAAAAGTGCATGTACCATTATATGACCCCTTTAATGTTATCTTGTGCTTTAGCAAGGTATCTCTTGCTAAAACTAGCTAAGGTAAACCCTCCTTCGAGTTACCCACCGTATTTATTTTTAATATTTTATAAATCCCTCCATTGAATATTTAATTCCCATTTGGTGGCCTTTTGTGTCCAAAATTGTGCAAAAACATCGTGGGACATGGTTTTCACACTGTAGCTGTCATTGTAAGAAGTGAGCAACTCCGTTTGTTTGTCAGAGGGAGCAACAGTAACTAAGGGGGGCGTAGCTTACCGGTAGGTCAATTGTGAATTGTACATACAGTAAGGGAGATACTGGCAAAATTTCACAACTTACTACAACCTGTGGAACATGAAAATCCCTTTTGGTGAATTACTGTAGTTTAAAAAAATAATAATAATTGTGTACTGTACATACCGTAAGGGAGATATTGGCAAAATCTAACCTGTAGTAAGTCAGTTTTGTATCTAGCAACGTAATACAACTGTTGGAACATTTCCAGGGATCTTTTATAAGTAAATAATTGTGTACTGTACATATATATAAATGGAGGTATTGTCAAAATCTCATCTGTAGTAAATCACTATGAGCAATACAAGCTTTACAATTTGACAGTGTGTTATTTTAAATGTTAAAAGTCATTTTAATTTAAATACATTGGACGTTTTAATCTAGTCGGTGGAATTGTCAGACGGCCCCTTGGGTGTGATAGTGTGTCAATGCTTTCTCCGGTTTACATTTGCAGCAACAATACACCTAGACGGTTTTGAACTCATTTTTTATGTCGATATAAAGTGGTTGCTTACTGTTAAAACTAATCGTGGTATTGGAATCTTTGTAGGACTGTCGACTCTATAGATCAGTGGTAAGGGAAAGCAACGAAAATGCAGCGTGTTGCGTTCTTCTGACCTCATTTGCTTGCCTGTATATAGTTCGCATAATCATCAATAAAGTGTATTCTGAGATCTGAGGTCTTATATCACTGTATTAGTTCACTGAGGCGCATTATGCGTCGTTGGGGAATCCTGGAGTTTGACGTATGAGGGGAACCCCAGTATTACAGCACAGCGTCACACAAGCCATGATACAGAGTTACAGAAACTAAACAACCCGAAAGCAATATATGTCTTCCTCAGATGTAATGTTAGTTCTGTACTTCAGCATTGGGTAAAAGAGCATTATAATCTCCTTTGTGGTAGAGAAAGCTGCTTGCATGTAGGCTATGGGAAACAGCCAAGATGTTGAATTAAACATACACACAATCAGCGCTTCCACATGTTTATACTGGCCCCGATAATCAAAACTTCTACTTAGCGCTTTCTCCATTTCTGCAAATCAGTTTTTGTAAATTAATGACTTGATCCACATATGGCCTTCATCAGCAGCCACTTGCGCCACCTGCTGGTGAGCGGCTGATAGCAGCTGGAGATCATGCATCGGTGCTCTACTGCTATTCCTGCGGTTCCTGGATGTGCAACGCTGAATTTTCTGCCGAATTTTAACTACTGAATTTGTGGCAGCGAATTTGGAAAGTGAAATAAAATGACCAAACTTTGCCTGTCGAATATTATAAATCGTATTTTTAAACAGATTGAATGTTTTGGAAGTGAATTCTGGAAGGTGAATGAATTATTGAATTTTTAATTATGAAAATGTGTGTGAAATATTTTGAATTTAAATATTCACAGCTTAAATAAACAACTATGTTAAATTCCAGGACCTAAAAATGCAAGCCCTGGAAATACAAGGCATTAAAATGCAAGCACTGTTAATTGCAATGCATCTTTTTTTTCAATTTGTGGAATTCAGCATGCTTTATGTTTCAAAAACTATTGTCATTATTCTGCTTCCATATGTACCTTTTCATTTATAGTGAATGAATGTTGTATTGTTGGTTGTCTTTGTGTTAGCTTTATGTTACCTGTCACGAATTTGGTCTGTAACTTCCATTCACTCACCACCAGAGGTCACTCACTCACCACAGTATTCATTGCACTGATCACATTACTGTTGCACTTCACCATCTACTACATTTCCCATCATCCATCGCACAGATCACACAGCTATCACAGATTATACGTTGCACTGATTACACAGCTGAAACCCATTTAGACGCTCTTTATAAGCCTTGGACTTTCCCTGCCTCAGGGCCGAGTATTGTATGCATTATCGCTGCCCTACAGAGCCCCGTTAGTTTTCCTAGTCTTGCCTTGCCTCGCCTAGCCTTGCCTTGCCTTTGTCGGATTGTTTTCCCCTGCCTGGACTATCGCTGACGTTTTGGATTACCTCTCCTGTCTCGCCCCTTTGGATACTCTTCGCCGCTCGTCGAACCACGCTTGTCTTTGTTTACTCTTTCTCGCCCATGTTATACCTGTTTGCCACTATTCGACCCTGCCTGTTATGACCACGTCTCTACTCAATAAAAGTCTGCATATGGATCCGCACGTCTCATGTCTCGTGAGCCCCGTAACATTACCTGCCTAGGGACTGCAGATGAAAAGTAGTTATTGTTACTAATTCGGGCATATTTACATGGTGTATTTTTTTATACAAAAAATGTTCATGAATATGCATGGTCCCTATTAAATAAACCAATAAATAAATAAATAAAATACGCTTGACTCTTTTGTTTCTCATGGAAACTTTCTCACGGACACAGTTAAACATACTCATGCCGTATGGATATAAGCATTTGTCCAGGCCAAGACTGCATGGCAAAGGGGGTGGTCTCGCTGTCATCTACCGTGATAATCTCCAAATCACACAACTCGACTTCCACGACACCGATACATTTGAATATATGGTTCTGAAGGCTGACTCTCTTATTATCATCCTACTCTATTGTCCTCCTAAACCATTTTCAAACTTTTTTTTGTTTTTGATTTATCTTCTCCTTCACTGATTCTTTCAAAATTTAACTCTATATTATCTGATATTTTGTCTGCGCATGCTCCTGTTAAGACTAGAACTGTTCCTTCTACTCACACTTCTCCCTGGTTTACCCCCGACCTTCATATCCTCAAGTGCTCCGGTCGACGGCTTAAGAGAGCTACTCCTTCTCTCTTAAAACAGTGTCATTCGGTCATTTCTGCACCTATCTCTCATTCATAAATGCTTCTCTTGTCACTACTTTTCCTCAGTCACTTAAAATCGCTTGAGAACGCAGTTATCCCAGTTCTCAAGAAACCCAATCTCGATTCTTCAGTTTTATCCAATTATCATCCCATTTCAAACTTACCATTTATTGCTAAATTATTGGAAAGTACTGTAGCATCCCAGCTTCGGTCCTTCCTAGTGGCAAATAATTCTTTGACCCATTTCAGTCTGGCTTCCGGCCACAACATAGTACAGAAACTGCCCTTGTAAAGGTAGTTAATGATTTATTACTCTCTTGCGACACTGGCATCCTATCTTTACTTCTGTTACTAGACCTCAGTTCTGCCTTTGACTCTATATCTGGTACTGCTCTTTCCTGGCACTCTTAATACCTATATGACAGACAGTTTTACATTTCTGCTCGGGATTTCAGATCTCCTACTGCCCCCCTGAAACAAGGCGTCCCCCAGGGTTCAGTTCTTGGGCCTTTGTTGTTTATTATTTATATTTTACCATAGGGTCAGATACTACAGTGTCATGGCTTTAGCTATCATTTTTATGCTGATGACATTCAAATCTACACATCATGTAGGCCTTCCCTATCCACCCACATCGACAACATTTCTGTTTGCGTGCAGGATGTCAAAACTTGGCTTAACTCTAATTTTCTGAAACTAAATATGGAAAAAACTAAAAAGTTTAAAATGATCCTGCTTACTTTTAAAGCTTTGAATGGTCTGGCTCGTTACTATCTTTGCAATATGCTCCTCCCTATTCCCCACCTCGTTCATTGCAGTCCTCTGATTCTCGCCTTCTCACCATCCCTCGATATCGCCTCTCTTCCATGGGAGGCAGATCATTCAGTGTTGTTGCCCCTAAATTATGGAACTCTCTACCCAGATCACACTGTCTTGCCAATAGCCTGTCTGAATTCAAATCGCTGCTCAAAACTCACTTGTTTTCAGAATGTTATCTTTCTTAGTTAACTTCTGTTTATTCTGTCTTCTGTTGTATATTACTCTCTGGATGTCTGATGTTCTTTTCTTTCTGTTTACTGTTTGATGTTTTCCTCACATTTCTGATGTTTATTGTAAAGTGTCCTTGCTCTGGAAAGGCGCTATATAAATAAAACATTATTATTATTATTATTATTATTATCATAAAATGCTTGAATTATATGTTGACTTTTAAACCTAAATTTAAAATCCAATAACAAATATTTCAGCAAAATGAATATTATTGTGCTGCATATTAATATTTTCCCTCTCTACTGCGCTCAGTCTGTTTAAAGTGCCGCCGCTTGTTCAGTAATTCTGAAGTTTAACGCAGACTTTCAGGACGAGCCTTCATGCAAAATAGAAACACTTGCATGAATATGTTACATTTACAGATAAGGATATAACCGTAAAATGAAAGTTTTGCACAGAGGAATCATATCACACATTAAACACACACATCTGTCAAAGCACCTGACAGGTAGAGCCATGTTAAACATTACGCTAATGCATTAGCTTAAAGTTTAAAATAAAGCATTCGCATGTTTTGGGCAGCTTGGATCAAGCACCTTTTCCGAAGTAGCTCATTATGTTTCTTCCACTTTTAGATTAATTTTATTTTATTTTGTCAATAGAAATGCATTATTCAGTGGTATAATTTCAAGTCTAGTCAAGTTGAGCTTTATTGTCATTCCGCTACATGTGGGGACATACAGTGGAACGAAATGTCGTGCCTCACAGGACCACGGTGCTACATAAATACAGGCATACAACAATGAAGTAAAACAGTATAAACCTATACTCAACTATCCTACTGATAGATTTTGACTATAAACATACTATATATAAAAAAATTACCTATACATAAATTAAAAAATACAAACTATATGAATGCTTCAGATAAATACTGTACATATGCAAGAGAAACATTGTGAGTCAAGCAGCTGGCTGGGGAACAGTGCAGGATGATTTGTAGTGCATGAGCATGTAAACATACATATATTACTGAGTCTTTTGTGGGATTGTATACACACAGCAGTGTGTGTGAAAAGTGTCTAGTGCGCATAGAGGAGAAGAGTGTGCTACTACAGTTGGTTTGTACAGGCCCACTCACCTGTATGTAGCACACTTCGATTGCACAAAATCGGGGTTGAGATGGTCCATCTTTCAGGAGGTAGGGGATTTGTATGGGGTTTCAGAGAGGGGCGGGGGATTTGAGTTCAGGGCTCTCACAGCCTGGGGGAAAAAGTTGTTGAGCAGTCTGGCAGAGCGGGCTCTGATGCTCCGGTACCGTCTTCCTGATGGTAGGAGCTGGAAGAGACTGTGGGAGGGATGGGTGGAGTCCTTCACGATACTGTTGGCTTTGCTGGAGCATCGTGTAAGGAAAATGTCCAGGATGTAGGGGAGAGGGGCACCGATGATCTTTGCAGCTGTGTTCACTGTCCACTGTAGGGTCTTGCGGTCTGCTGCAGTACAGTTCCCGTACCAGACAGTGATGCAGCTGGTCAGCACGCTCTCAATCGTTCCCCTGTAAAATGTGGTGAGGATGGGTGGAGGGAGACTTGCTCTTTTCAGCTGGCGGAGAAAGTGTAGGCGCTGTTGTACCTTCTTGGAGAGTGACATGGTGTTGGTGGTCCAGGTGAGATCCTCTGTGATGTGCACCCCCAGGAATTTAGTGCTGCTGACTTTTTCCACAGGCGAGCTATCTATGGTCAGTGGGGGGTGGGCAACGGAGTATCTCCTGAAGTCCATCACAACCTCCTTTGTCTTACTCACATTGAGGGACAGGTTGTTAGTGCCGCACCATTTCGCCAGCTGTGCCACTTCCTCTCTGTAGTGCGTTTCATCATTGTTGCTGATGAGACCTACCACTGTTGTGTCATCAGCGAACTTGATGTGGTTGGAGCTGGACTTGGCAGTGCAGTCGTGGGTCAGCAGCGTGAAGAGCAGCGGGCTGAGCACACAGCCTTGTGGGGCACCTGTGCTCAGTGTGGTAGTGCTCGAGGTGTTGTGGCCGACACGGACTGACTGAGGTCTTCCGGTTAGAAAGTCCAGGATCCAATTACAGAGGGAATTGTTAACCCTCTGGGGTCGACAAATGCGTATACGCGTTTTGAGTAGAGGCTGACATTTTTTCGGGATTCCCACGGGTTACGGGAATCCTGCGGGAATCCCGCGGGATGGGAAACAAAATAGCTACGAATCACGTGGGACGGGACAGGAAAAAATGTCATCGGGAGTGGGCGGGACCGGGAATAGTAATGATACCCAACTTTATACACAAATATGCCTTTTATATAAATAAACTATAAACTGTATATTTTAATTCTGAATTCAGTTCTAGTTGCCCTGTCTCGCTCTCCTCCTGTTTGCTTTGGTGTGGCTGCGTGAATGACGCAGTCCGTGACGGACAGATCGTTAACGGCTGGTCTATGTGGTAATAAACCCTATCATTCATCGACCTCAAATATGGCTTTTCATCTGAAAGATGTATGTAGTAGCAACTTTACATGGCCGCTCAATATGATGTTAACCTCGAGAAATGTGCGCAATTGAAGTGTGAGAGAATGGAGCTGAATAGCGCGCTCGCTGCAGGACAGGTGCCGGTGCGCTTACTTGCTCTTAAAATCTCCGTAATTTTTGGTCATACAGATAAAAGTAGCCTAATACATCTTTCGAATCTGTAAAGACTCGTTTATTTGTGTACACTCAGAATAACAACGAAACCTTGCGCTTTAAAGCAATCAGGGTGCGCTTTAGGTCTCTGAGCGAGAAACTTCGAAACTCCTTCTTTGAAAAATATATCTATAGAGAGTGAAATGTCTACTTTCAAATGAAAAAAAAAACAAAATTCAAATAGAAAACGTGTGTGTTAGCATGGATGATTTACATAAAATTTAATGTGTGCAATGTAGCCTACACTGCATAAACTGGCTTTCAGTTGAATATAATAACAAAAAAACTACATTTTGGGTTTTTATTCAACTAAGGTGGGCACGCTGTGATCTGTACTATATTTTTACTGTAACTGACAGATTTCGGCCAAAAAAAAATATATATAAAAAAAAAAACGGGACTGGGAGGGAATGGGAGTAATTCTTCCGGGAGTGGGCGGGATGGGATTTTCCCCCCAGTTTTTTCATGGGATTGGGACGGGACGGGATTTTTTTTTGTGGGAGTGGGACGGGAGAGGTTTCAAAATGCACTCCCGTGTCACCCTCTAGTTTTGAGGCAGATTTTCCTGATAAGGCCGAAATGAGCTTGAATTACTCGGCCATTTTTGATCGTACAGATAAGAGCTATACACCATTCGAATCTGTAAGGGGTCTACTTTTATTTGTATACACTCATAATAACAACTAAACTTTTTGCTTTTGAAGAATAAAGAAAACAAACAGGGAGCGCTCTCTGTCTTCTCTGTCTCCGCGAACTGTTTTTAGAAACACGTCACTAAAATGAACTGTAACTCAGCAAATACTTCACACAGAGACATGGGAGTTATATTTATAGAAAACCTGAAGTGTCTACTTTGAAATGAAGCAATTGAAAACAAACATTCTGTGATGAAGTAATCCGTATGAAACCAACACGATGTTCAGTTTGTCCCGTCTGACTCATTATCTCTAATGTGTTCCCGCCCCCCGCGCGGCTCGAGCAGTTCATATGTAAATAGCCGCGTGGGACGTGCGCACGTGCAAACGCCCAAAACAAACAAAGAGTGAGGAGCATTCATCGCGGCTGCTGTTCGTTTCTGGAAGACGCGCCGAGTAAAAGCAGGATTTCCCTCGAAAGAAGAACACGATTTCATCCAGCAGAGGAGATGAGTAAGTAATGTTTCTTTTTTGCGTTAGTTAACGTTTTATTGTGACAAACTTGAACAGATTTACTAACAGTTAGTTGCGTTTTTCCCAAACAACAACATGGTGAATGTTTAGACCATGTTTATTATTAATACTCTGTTCACAAATAGATTTTAATAGCGTGCTAATAGCGTACATCCATCTTGGTCACATATTATTGTAGCACAATTTGTGCTGAATACAAAAAAAATTACATGTTGGTCAATAGTATGTTTTAAGTAGCTGAAATAAGCACAAATATCAGGGCATGTCAAAACATCTCAAGGGCCCCAAAATGACCTCAGACCCCAGAGGGTTAAGGCCCAGCAGGTTTAGTTTATTAATGAGCTGTTGTGGGATTATTGTGTTGAATGCTGAGCTGAAGTCAATGAACAGCATTCTAACATAAGAGTCTTTCTGTTCCAAGTGGGTAAGAGCCAGGTGGTGGGTGGAGGAAATTGCATCGTGTGTAGAGTGGTTTAGATGGTATGCAAACTGGAGCGGATCGAGTGTGCTGGGGAGGCTGGTTTTGATGTTGTGCATGACTAACCTCTCAAAGCACTTCATCATGATTGGAGTCAGTGCTATGGGACGATAGTCATTTAGACAGGACACAGGTGATTTCTCCCTCTCAGGTGGTTTTTAAGATTGTAGTGGATTTTTGCGTGGGTTAATCCTAGATAGGGTCTTCCTTACGTCGGCTGGAGACAGACAGAGCGCCTGGTCATTGGGAGGTGTGGGCAGTTTTGTGCAGGTGTGTCATTTTGCATTTCAAACCGTGAATAAAAGTGGTTGAGTATATCTGGGAGGGATGTGTGATCATCACATGTCTGTGGCGGGGGCTTGTAGTCTGTGATGGTCTGAATGGCTTGCCACAGTCTCCGTGTGTCTCAGCTGTCTGTGAAGTGATTGTTGATTTTTTTGAGCATATGACCGTTTTGCATTTTTGATGCTGCGGGACAGATTGGCTCTTGCTGTTTTGAGGGCTGCTTTATCTTCTGATCTGAAAGCTTCATCTCTGGTCTTTAGCAGCCCGCGAACCTCTGCTGTCATCCATGGCTTTTGGTTGGCACGTGTGGTGATGGTCGTGGTGACTGTCACATCATCAGTGCACTTTTTGATGTAAGCAGTCACAGTTTCAGTGTACTCCTGCAGGTCTGTGTGGTTGTTGTAGGTGGCCGCCTCTTTAAACATGTTCCAGTCTGTGTCCTGGAAGCAGTCCTGCAGTGGTGAGGTAGCATTTTCTGGCCATACCGTGATCTGCTTTTGAACCGGTTTGGCAAGTTTGGGAAGTGGTCTGTATGCTGGGATTAGCATAACAGATGTGGTCCGAGTACCCGAGGTGGAGGCGGGGTTCAGCTTTGTATGCATTTTTCCCTGTTGTATAAACAAAGTCCAGTGTGTTGTTTCCCCTTGTTGCAAAGTTCACATGTTGGTAGAACTTTGGCAAAACTTTCTTTAAGTTTGCGTGGTTGAAGTCACCGGCTATGATGAAAAAACCGTCTGGGTTATTTGTTTGTTGTTCGCTGATGGTGCTGTACAGTTCACGAAGTGCGTCCTTCATTAGCGTTTGCACACGGGGGAATGTAAACCGCAACAATAAAAATGGCTGTGAACTCCCGCGGCAGATAGAACGGTCGACACTTCACAACCATAAACCACCAGCGATGAACAGTGTTTTGATACTACCATTCTTTGTTGATATACACACACAAGCCACCCCCATTTGATGTGACTGGTGGAAGTTTTCCCTGCATGGTGAGCAGACGCGACTAATCCATAATGACAATCGTTGTCGATGATTTTCATTAGCAATTATTATCGATTAGTTGATGCAGCCCAAATCGAGGCATAAAATACATGCAATGAATAAGATTGGAATGACAATCTTGTGGATGACAGCCCGATTACACAGCAGTGGCTTATAATCAATGTGTCGCATTTGAATCAGTTGATTGAAGTATTGTTTTGTCCAAATTGTATGTCGAATGCTCAACAAATAAACATGGATCCCCAAAATCAAGGGTTTTGTAACAGTCTGTTACTAGAGTGCAAAAAATGTAAATCCATAGAAAATGGGTATAGAAAAGGTGTTGAATTGAATTGAAATTTATTCTGCAAGTTTGCTAACTACAAAATAACAAGTGTCCCATACACTTTAAAAAATGGTCAAGGATAAAAAAAAATAAAAATTCATAAAATAAATATATATATATATATATATATATATATATATATATATATATATATATATATATATATATATATATATATAACATACATACACATACAGTGGGTACGGAAAATATTCAGACCCCCTTAAATTTTTCACTCTTTGTTATATTGCAGCCATTTGCTAAATCATTTTAAGTTTTTTTTTTCCTCATTAATGTACACACAGCACCCCATATTGACAGAAAAACACAGAATTGTTGACATTTTTGCAGATTTATTAAAAAAGAAAAACTGAAATATCACATGGTCCTCAGTATTTAGTAGAAGCACCCTTTTGATCTAATACAGCCATGAGTCTTTTTGGGAAAGATGCAACAAGTTTTTCACACCTGGATTTGGGGATCCTCTGCCATTCCTCCTTGCAGATCCTCTCCAGTTCTGTTAGGTTGGATGGTAAACGTTGGTGGACAGCCATTTTTAGGTCTCTCCAGAGATGCTCAATTGGGTTTAAGTCAGGGCTCTGGCTGGGCCATTCAAGAACAGTCACAGAGTTGTTGTGAAGCCACTCCTTTGTTATTTTAGCTGTGTGCTTAGGGTCATTGTCTTGTTGGAAGGTAAACCTTCGGCCCAGTCTGAGGTCCTGAGCACTCTGGAGAAGGTTTTCATCCAGGATATCCCTGTACTTGGCCGCATTAATCTTTCCCTCGATTGCAACCGGTCGTCCTGTCCCTGCAGCTGAAAAACACCCCCACAGCATGATGCTGCCACCACCATGCTTCACTGTTGGGACTGTATTGGACAGGTGATGAGCATTGCCTGGTTTTCTCCACACATACCGCTTAGAATTAAGGCCAAAAGGTTCCATCTTGGTCTCATCAGACCAGAGAATCTTATTTCTCACCATCTTGGAGTCCTCCATGCGGGCTTTCATGTGTCTTGCACTGAGGAGAGGCTTCCGTCGGGCCAGTCTGCCATAAAGGCTGGTGGAGGGCTGCAGTGATGGTTGACTTTCTACAACTTTCTCCCATCTCCCGACTGCATCTCTGGAGCTCAGCCACAGTGATCTTTGGGTTCTTCTTTACCTCTGTCACCAATGCTCTTCTCCCCCGATAACTCAGTTTGGCTCGATGGCCAGCTCTAGGAAGGGTTCTGGTCGTCCCAAACGTCTTCCATTTAACCCTCTGGGGTCCGAGGTCATTTTGGGGTCCTTGAGATGTTTTGACATGCCCTGATATTTGTGCTTATTTCAGCTACTTAACCCTCTGGGGTCCGAGGTCATTTTGGGGCCCTTGAGATGTTTTGACATGCCCTGATATTTGTGCTTTTTTCAGCTACTTAAAACATACTATTGACCAACATGTAATTTTTTTTTGTATTCAGCACAAACTGTGCTACAATAATATGTGACCAAGATGGATGTACATGTTTGCATTTTTTAGAAAAAAAATATTATGCGTGGTTAGTACGTCTTGGGAAAAAAAATGTAGCTGAAATAAGGCCTTAAAACCCACACTAAATAGTCCTGAATAAGACTTTTGAGTAATCAGTCTTGTAGGCTAGAATATTTACTTCAAAATTATGTGAAAATCATTCTGCTTACTCATTCACAGAAAACAATATATTGATTTAAAATTTTCAAGACATGTTTTGTGATCGAGGGTCTATATGCGAGGGAGTGGCAATGGCCATGAATATTAAGTGAGTCTCACCTGAGAGACAAAGGACCCTCCCCTAATGGCCTCTAATGGCCCATCAGTGTGACTGTGACTGTGAGGCAGGTAAGAGAGAATGTGAGGACATTGAAAAAAAGGTTTTTTTTTAATTATTTGTATTTTATTTACAACACAGTTTAATCAAAACATACATAATGAAGGTCAAAGACACATTATTGTGCACACTGATCTAACCACAGAGATGTGAACAGACTTTGAGTCATTCCTGCAACTGATTCTGTTCAACAAGTGAAACAAGTAAATCATAGCTGATATTTACGTGTGTTATTTAAGTGTTTCTACTTCTTTCCATGGATTCAAGAAGAAAAAAACATAATCAGTAGAAAAGGAGCTTGTTTTAACATAGAATATCAGTGCAGTTGAACATCTGATGTTGGTTCAGCGCTCTCAGAGGAAAACAGTTTGAAGAGACATCAGGATACATCTGGTGTTGGTATCTGATTCAATAAAATACAAACAAAAAAACATTTGTGAGCATGTTAATATCAGGAGCATCTGTATATATATATGTTTGTAGCCATAGACTCACACATGCTTTGTACTATCATAAAACAATCTTATATCTGAGAAACTAATTATTATTGTTTAGTACGTTATTAAAATCTATTTCTGAACAGAGTAGGCTATTAATAATAAACATTAGGGGTGTGACGAGATCTCGTGGCACGAGATCTCGCGAGATCCGATGTGTTTCGCGAGATCCTACTGGTCTCACGAGAACGTGACGATATCCTCGCAAAATATTTTGCAATGTTTACATTAGAGCTGCACCATTAATCATTAAAAATTGCGCTTGTGATCTTGATTCAAACACCCACGCGATCTTATTCCTGAATGACACCGATTCTATTAAGACTGTTTCACATCACATCGCGAGTGTCAGTGGAGCATGAGATGTTGATGAATCAGAGGGTCGATCATCATCACGCTTCCGATGTGAATGCTGTCAGACTAAACACGCTCCACTGACGCTTACGATGTGAAACAGGTGTTAAAAACATTCAAATCTGCATTCATGCTGCTGATCCAGAAAGAGTTTTTTCAACCACAAATCATTATTTCTGTGTTACAGACATTTAAATAACAGAAGCACTGGGATAAAGGTTTATAGTTTGGGTATAAACACTTATTGTCTACAGTAGCAATCAAAACGAAAGTATCTTAACACTTGTATAGTAACGCTTATCATCTTCCGCCAGGAGGTGGCGACAACCCCGTTTAAAAATGTATTTGACATTGAATCATTCATTCAGGAGATTCTTTATGAAGTGAGACACTGACTCCTTCATTGAATTTATTTTTTAATTGTTCAAATGAATGAATATATATATATATATATATATATATATATATATATATATATATATATATATATTAAAATAAAGTAAATTACGTTATTTATTACGTAATCGTGATCTCCAATTTAAAAATAAATAATAAATAAATAAAAAATTGTGATTCTCAGTTTATCCAGAATCATGAAGCTCTAGTTTACATGTTGTTTATTACTGCATATAATCATTAAATATAAGTTTAATTTCATAAAGTATAAGTTGATTTCAAAATGCACCTACATTTTTTGCATTTTGTGTTTTTCAGTTAAGAATAAAAGACTATTTTCCTTATATATTTCATCATTGAGGATTTAAAAAAAAAAAAAGTCTAAAAATCTCGTCTCGTTCTCGTGAACCCTGTCTCGTGTCTCGTCTCGTCTCGTGGGATTAGTGTCTCGTCATACCCCTAATAAACATGTACTAAACATACTTAGACTCGTAGCATTCATCATGTTACAGTGTACACTCATATTACTTTTATTGTTTTATATAGAGAATGAAAACATCATCGTGCCGTAAGAAATTTAAATACAATGAATTGCCCCTCGTATTAAAAATGTTTTACACGATTTCAAACATTGTAGTCAGGAATTATAGTTTGGGAAAAACCCGACTATGATTTTGTAGTCATATAGTCTAGTATGTATGATTTTATAGTAGCCTATGACATGATTCTGTAGCCACAGACTCAAGCAAGCTTTGTACAATAAAAGGATGTACTTTGTACTATAAAAAATGATATTTTATATCTGAGAAACTAATTATTATTGTGTAGCACACTATTAAAATATATTTGTGAATAGAGTATTAATAATAGACATGGTCTAAACATTCTTAGAGGCGTAGCATTCATCATGTTGTCGTTTGGGAACAACCCAACTAACTGTTTAAATCTGTTCAAGTTTATGACACAATAAAACGTTAACTAACGCAAAAAAAAAGAAACATTACTTACTCATCAGATTGAGCTCCTCTTCTGGATGAAATCGTGTTCTTCTTTCGAGGGAAATCCTGCTTTTACTCGGCGTGTCTTCCAGAAACGAACAGTTTGCTTCATTTCAAAGTAGACACTTCAAGCTTTCTATAGATATAACTCCCATGTCTCTGTGTTGAGTAGTCGCTGAGTTACAGTTCATTTTAGTGTCGCGTTTCTAAAAACAGCTCGCGGAGACGGAGAAGACAAAGAGCGCACACTGTTTGTGTTATTATTTTTCCAAAAGCATAAAGTTGTGTTGTTATTGTGAGTGTTCACAAAAAAGTAGACACTTAACAGTTTCGATTGATGTATAACATTTATTTGTGTGACCAAAATCAACAGAGAATTTTTAGTGTCTTTTGCACTGATCTTAAAAAAAACGATTTGGTCTCGCCGGCGATACCGTCGACCCCAGAGAGTTAACATAGAATATCAGCGTAGTTGAACATTTGATGTTGGCACAGCGCTCTCAGAGAAAAACAGTTTGAAGAGACATCAGGATACATCTGTTGTTGGTATCTGATTCAGTAAAATACAAACAAAAAAAATTTGTGAGCATGTTAATATCAGGAACATCTGTATATATATATATATATATATATATATATATATATATATATATATATATATATATATATATATATATATATATATATATATATATATATATATAGGTTTTGTAGCCATCGACTCACACATGCTTTGTACTATCATAAAAAAGAGAAAGAAATCTTATATCTGAGAAGCTAATTATTATTGTTTAGTATGTTATTAAAATCTATTTCTGAACAGAGTAGGCTATTAATAATAAACAGGTACTAAACATACTTAGACTCGTAGCATTCATCATGTTACAGTGTACACTCATATTACTTTTATTGTTTTATATAGAGCATGAAAACATCATCGTGCCGTAAGAAATTTAAATACAATGAATTGCCCATCAAATTCAAAATGTTTTACACGATTTCAAACATTGTAGTCAGGAATTATAGTTTGGGAAAAACCCGACTATGATTTTGTAGTCATATAGTCTAGTATGTATGATTTTATAGTAGCCTATGATATGATTCTGTAGCCACAGACTCAAGCATGTTTTGTACAATAAAAGGATGTACTTTGTACTATAAAAAAATGATATTTTATATCTGAGAAACTAATTATTATTGTTTAGCACGCTATTAAAATATATTTGTGAACAGAGTATTAATAATAAACATGGTCTAAACATTCTTAGACGCGTAGCATTCATCATGTTGTCGTTTGGGAAAAACCCTAGTAAATCTGTTCAAGTTTATGCCACAATAACACGGTAACTAATGCAAAAAAGAAACATAACTTACTCATCAGATCGGTCTCCTCTTCTGGATGAAATCGTGTTCTTCTTTCGAGGGAAATCCTGCTTTTACTCGGCGTGTCTTCCAGAAACGAACAGTAGCACGATGAGGATCTCGGCTCTTTGTTTGTTTTGGGCGTTTGCACACGCGCACTTACCACGTGGCTATTTACATATGAACTGCGCGAGCCGAGCGTGGGCGGGAACACATTAGAGATAATGAGTCAGACGGGACAGATTGAATATCGTGTTGGTTTCACACGGATTACTTCATCACAGAATGTTTGTTTTCGATAAGAATACTTGCTTCATTTCAAAGTAGACACTTCAAGCTTTCTATAGATATAACTCCCATGTCTCTGCGTTGAGTATTTCCTGAGTTACAGTTCATTTTAGTGACGTGTTTCTAAAAACAGTTTGTGGAGACGGAGAAGACAGAGAGCACACCCTGTTTATTTTCTTATTTCTCCAAAAGCACAAAGTTGTGTTGTTATTGTGAGTGTACTCAAAAAAAAAAGTAGACACTTAACAGTTTCGATTGATGTATAACACTTATTTGTGTGACCAAAATCAACAGAGTATTTTTAGTGTCTTTTGCACTGATCTTAAAAAAAACGAGTTGGTCTCGCCGGCGAGACAGCCGACCCCAGAGAGTTAATAATGGATTCACAGCTAAACTGATCTGATTTGACAGTGAAGACTGTGTAATTGTTCTCTACAGGTTGGGTTATTGTGGCGTCACAGCTGAAGGTTGTGCTGCTCTGGCTTCAGCTCTGAGATCAAACCCCTCACACCTGAGAGATCTGTTTCTGTCTGGGAATAAACTACTAGGAGATTCTGGAGTCATGCTGCTGTCTGCTGGACTAGAGGATCCTCACTGTAAACTGGAGAAACTGTGGTAAGATTAGCCCTTTAATGCAATTTTTAAGACTAAAATTAGCTTGTGAAATAAATGTTCAGTAAATACACTAAATCTCAGCGCAAATGACTGAAAATCAGTGGTGTGTGGTGGTGTTCTAAAATGAGGCAAATATATATTTTTTAATCAAATGTAAATCCATGTCCCAGTCACATTTTCTTAGTTAAATAAACATTACTTACACTTAGGGCTGGACGATATGGGCAAAATTGATATCACGATATATTTCTTAATTTGGTTGATACGATATAATTCCGATATCGATATGAACACTATTCAAAAAAGCCTCACAAAAACTGTCAAGAATGCCCACAACAGATGTCTGTACCTACAAACTTATGAAAAATGAATTTGCCAAGTCTATGAACTCCTCCTATAAAACTATATAATATTTTAGGGGGGGAACAGCACAAATAAATTAATGTTCACCTTTTATTTGTATTTAGCCTTCATACAAACAAGAAATGTGAAATCACTGCCAAATAAACATTTCAGACTCACCTTATTAATAGTAATATCTTTAACTTCAAACTATAGGCTAACATACACTACCAGTCAAACGTTTTTGAACAGTAAGATTTAGTTTTTTTTTTAAAGAATCCTCTTCTGCTCACCAAGCCTGCATTTATTTGATCCAAAATACAGCAAACAGTAACATTCTCAATTTTTTTGCATTATTACTCCAGTCACATGATCCTTCAGAAATCATTCTAATGTTCTGATTTGCTGCTCAAAAAACATTTATTATGTTGAAAACAGCGGAGTAGAATCTGATTCTCTGCCAGTAGGAGGCGCTTTGAGAGTGGTAGAACTAGCGGTTTCCACAGTAATGACTGTAATCTAAGCAGCTCCGCTCATGAACGCTACTTTATCAGATAAATTTAAAATGCCATCAAAACTATTCTGAAGACATTCGGTTCCCTTCAGAGATACATTCATATAAATCACCCGCTTTTTGAAATGTGCAGTGCTCGTGTTTATTCAACGATGTCAAACATCACAAATAAATCAATGAATGGGAAACACTGGTAATGTATATCGAAATACATTTACATTTAATCATTTAGCAGACGCTTTTATCCAAAGCGATGTACAATATGAGAACAATAGAAGCAATCAGACCATCGAGAGTGCAGCAGTATACAAGTGCCATGACAAGTCTCAGTTAGTCCAGCACAGTACATGTAGCTAGGTTTTTTTTTTTTTCCGAAACGTGTTTAAAAATCATATCACCATTATTGAAAAAAATTATATCGCGATACATAACGAAATTTAATTATTTTCCAGCCCTACTTACACTATCAGTATATAACTTTATATTTTTACATTAACAATGTAATGAATATTCTATTTATTGAAGCCATGTAGGAATCTCATCAAGTTAGTGTTTTTAGGCATTTTACATTTGTTCCAAAAAATAGCAATTTAAACAATATATTTTATTGTGAACTTATGTTCCTATTATGAAGCTATTCTTTTTAATAATTGACTTTTAACTATGTTTTAATTTTTTGGATTATCAGTCATCAAATCTCGGCAAGGTCAGAGACACTGAGATTTACTTCAAATCTAACCAAACTGATTACTCACTAAAAAACAGCCCATTTAAGTCTTATTTTCACATTACAAGGTGGTTATATCTAAGTGTGTGAGTTGTTTACTTACTTTTTTAATTAGTCTTCCCATTAACACTATTATATTGTTCATTCAGACTGATTCGCGAACGCGGAACGCGCACAAACACAAGAGGCGGGATATATCACATGAACCAATCACAGCCGAACATAACCAGTCAAATCCAATCATATCGCAATGGAGGCATTGCCTCTTCTCACATGACTTTCCCCTATCAATTACCCCCCTCTAAACCCACGGCACGCTAAGGGGTCTCTGTTTTAAGCCAATGGGAAAAAGTGAGGCAAGCCTCTGCTGTAAATTTACCTGTGGGTGACAGTTTTACTTCATAAAAACGAGTGACTTTTATACTTTTAATGTCATATTTAGTAATATTTGCATTGTTTTATTTCTGTAATATCAACCATTTTCTCATTAAATTTTTTTGAGGAGACACTGCCTCCCTTGCCTACTTGAAGGAAATGCTCCTGCTGAAAATGAAGAACATTTCATTCATCTTATCACATCAGACATGTTCACGAGTCCTTGAGGTCTAAGTTTACATCAAGTCACATGTCTTTATTTTGTTTTTAGTAATAATTATTTCAGCTAGTTATTGTAATTAACAGTGTTTGAGTGAATCAAAATGCATTTTGAAATATAGCTTGATTACTCTCCCTTCAAAGTGCCCTTCGTAGGGTAATTTATACCATTTCGATACAGGACAATCACAATGAAAAAACATGCTGTGTATTTTCAGCTCTTTGAGTTGTTGTAGTTTGCTGTAGTTCAAGCAATAATGGGAAAGGAAGTCTTCCAGTGAGCACTAACAAAAGCCCTGTGTATAGACGAGTATTTCAGGAAATAACATAAAGAACAACATTCTAGTCTGTGTGTCGCTTGTGATAAGATTATATAATAACACACCCCAGAAGACAATTTTGTACACTCAATCTGGTGCACTTTGAGAGATGAATATTAAAAGTTCCGACCCATTTTCAGTGTCCAAATTAAAAAACAAAAAAAAATTAAGTCTTGGCATTAAATTGTACCTGAACTTTAAAATGGACTCAAACATCTTTTTAGTTATGATTATGCCTCAGTCAACATTATTATTTCCAGCCTAAGACGTGTGATTAATCCATGTCTAAATCCGTATCTACACCAAGAGAACCCATTATAATCAGTTGATGCGGTGACTGTCCACACGGAAAGTGGCGCAAGGCGACAAATCTTCTACAGTAACCTCCTTCTATTCCGAATCTTGGAAACATGCGTTGTATGCGTTGAAAAAGGAAACCTAAAAAAACAGCGTGCATAAGAGACCGATTGCACGCTTTCGCGAGCTTCAGCAAATGCATGCGATCACAGATTGCATGCTTCCCAGCCGAAACAACCTCGCACGTGAAACTGAAATAATAACCGTGATATAAGATTTTGGCCATATCGCCCATCTAAGTAATTTATCCCACACTATCAACAGGCACGTCATGTAGGCTACACATCTTGTACTTCGTTTGGGCACCACAAGGTGTCACTTTGGCCTCAAGCTTACCCTTCGACTACTCTGGCTCGATTGCTTTTCCTGATGTAAAACATGCCCTCCTCATTACCCTACGGACAAATAAATGTAGAAATAAAGAAATGTGGAAATAAAGAAATAAATACGTAAATAAATACATAAATTTGAAAATAAATAAAAGTATAAATAAAAAACAAATAAATGTGGGGAAAAATAAAAAAAATACATAAGGAAATAAAATGATAAATAATTATTTAGTTTTGCTTTTTTACTTTTCTTTGTATATTTATTTATTTATTTTTGCTTTTTTATATTTCTTTGAACATTTATTTATTTCTAATTATGGCAGGATTGGCATTCCATATAGCTCTTGTGGTACTTTGATTTCACACACTGATCGGTCTGATGGTGATGATCCATTTCAAATCGAAGAAGCCTAATGATTCAATGGAGCATTCATAAAGAACCATTTACTTCACTCCTGAATGAATCAGCCATTTGATTGTTTGGCTTCCTAAACTGCCAGTGTATTCAAGAATACCAAAATGACTCTAAGTCAATCAAACGCCTTTTTTTCTTTGCAACTTAAAGGCGCAGTAGGAGATCTTGGAAAATGCTAACAGAGAGATAGTTGTATATGTTATGTTAATGTAAAAAAAATTCCACCCCCACCCATAACTGGACAGCTGTTTGTACACCCCCACCCATCTAAATGGGGGGCATCTGGCTATTTATGAATGTTTTGGGAAACGTGTTTTTGTGTGTGGGCCATTGAAAACCCAAGTTTTTATTAAAGTTTTTCACACACATATCAAGAAAAAAATATCAAACATGCGTGTAAAATGAGCAACAACTGTTTTTCCTTGTAAAACAAGTCAAGATGAGCTAGCGTTGTTAAAACAATTTAAAAACTAGTTTGAGTTTGACAAAGAAGCAGAGGTGAACGTGTTCGTTCATCTAAAACAAAGCATCTGACACGTTAGTTAAAACAATAGCATAACATTACAAGTTAAATAATATAGAGTTGAATTATCTTACTATCTTCTAAAACAAAAAAAAGCATCAGAAGCGTACGTTAAGTAAGATACTTGTCAAAATCTTGTAACATTAAAATTTAAAAGTTAGCTTTTGTCACAAGTTAGTCTACTCTTTTGCTTTTCTATCTTACAGCGTCTGTCAGATAACCTCACACGACTGTGTCAAAATTCAGAATGAGCTTACGAGTGCTGTGGTCAGACCACACCTACATCACCGCCCCCCCCTAAACGCAGGTGTAGTGATGGCTTCTGTTGTAACACTGTTTAAAAAGGAGTGTTGAGGATAACCTATCTTCACCTAGACACAAAATACAGACGGAGGTTTTGCGAATTGGAAAATCAGAAAATTGTTCTGCAACAATGGCTGAGGCATCATTACCTAAAACTCCCGAGAAGACCGTTGAGGTTGCTATGGGTGATCTTACTCTAGGGCCTAGGAAGATGAAACACAGACCGTGTTTGTTCAATTTCCTCCACAAACCTTTGGATAATGTTAAGTGCAAGTTTCATTTATCCGGTAATTACGTTTGCAGTTACAACTTTGACAAGACCAACAGGGAGGTCAGACTGAGTACCGTGGACAATGATGAAAGGTTCACGTACGACACATGTGATGACCCCGAGTTGTTTTTCACTGTAAAAGACTGGTGTTTATTTTACAACTATGTTTGGCGTGATCTAAAAGATGGTTGCACTGATCCGCTATTCATAGGGGAGTGGAATGGCCGATATCTGAAGAGGATCATCTCAAATACTATAGAATTAAATTCTTGTTTCAATGTAAAGATGTGCCTGTGTTAGAAGACATATTTGGGAAGATTGACAAATTGTTTAAATGGTGTGAGGCGTTTGACAGATACAACGACATAAAAGTGAAATTGTTTCACCCTGAATGGTGTGTGTCCAGCCGGAGAGGTGTTTACATAGCTCCGCCTACATTCTATAATCATTAAATACAGAGCGACAGGGCTCTCAGAGGAAATAGACTTTCAAACGCTAATACCAGCAACATGACCCAAGAAAATACTTTAAGACCTCTTAGTTTTGTATGCGACGACATCGTCTACGGACAACATTACCTGGCTGAACAAATTTTGTACAGAGCTCGGATACCATAACCTCGCTTTCCTGGAAAAGTACGGACCGTCTCAAGCTGTAGCACCTGACGCTACAACCTCTGATCCCGTCTTGGATGCGGTCGACTGGTGCATCGGCGTGACCGGTCATAAAATCATTAAAGCCGTCGTCGAGATCATTCTGGAACATCTGGTTGACAGGCAGCTGAAAAAAATTGCTATGGGTGTGAGGTTGACCATCCTTCGCAAACACAACATTCGTCACTCTATGAGGCTCCTGCGTACTATTTTCTCGGGTGTTTTGAAGAACTGAGGGGTAAAGTGTGTAAATCCGAACCTTGAAACTGTTTGGTTTATTGCCGCACCTCCAAAGGATTCAGGGGGTTGTCGACATTACAGTGTGAGCTCAGAGATGAGATGTACATAGTGGGCAGATTGGCAGAACTCAGGACGAAGCTTGTGGATGAAACCTGCGAACAGGCTGTTTATGACGCCGTTGACAGCTGGAAGAAAAGTGCACCTGCGGATTCTGACTAACATGGGAAACCTCTGCAACACAACCTGTCTGGCAAAACTCTTATTCAAACAACGAATTAAGAGAGAAATAATACATTTATTATATAAGATTATTGATGATGAGAGTGATTATGTCAATAATAAACATTTAATGAAATTAAAAAATCAAATGACTGTTATACGGGGTATGTCGAACGAGTGGAACGTTATGACAAATCAGTGCGTCGCAAGAGGGTATGATCCTTGTATGACCGTTAAAAACATTCTTGAAATTATGCCTGAATCTGAAGAAAGTCTTAAAATAGGTAACATTTTATGTCTTTGTACTTATGTAACCAATGTGTTTGTGATCTTGTTGTCAAGATTGATGTGTGTAAAATTGACACATTAGTTGAATATATGATGGAGAAAAATATTGTAACGTGTGTGAAGTTCCTTCAATATCTAGAAGATGTATAACCAATCATATTTAATGTTTGACCCCCCTTCTACAACGATTGTAAATAAAACCCACTTGACACTAACCGTTCTGTCATTATTTTCTGAAAAAACAGTGGAGTAAGATGTCTGAATTAATGAAAAAAAGCATACTACAACCCTTCAATCCCAGGGTCTTTGGGGGGGGGGGGGTAAAGAACGGTTAAAACGTGCAGTGTTACAGGAATACGGAGTAGCGCTGAAGGATAAAGAAGTGGAGGATTGGTTAGCTGCTCTGGACAGAACCGCACCTGTCAAATACAAGCGTAATAGAGTAGTGGTGTTCGGGAAAGATGAATGAATGAGGCATTTATATAGTGCTTTATTGTGTATTGCAATACACCCAAAGCGCTTTACAATCATATAGGGGGGGGTCTCTCCTCAACCACCACCAGTGTGCAGCATCCACTTGGATGATGCGACGGCAGCCACAGGACAACGGCGCCACTGCGCTCACCACACACACCAGCTACAGGTGGAGAGGAGAGATTATTAGGAGGCCATGACTGACAAGGGCCAGTGGAGGGAATTTGGCCAGGACACCGGGGTTATACTCTTTACGATGAATGTCATGGGATTTTTAATGACCACAGAGAGTCAGGACCTCGGTTTAATGTCTCATCCGAAAGATGGTGCTTTTTTACAGTATAGTGTCCTCGTCACTATACTGGGGTATTAGAACCCACACAGACTGCAGGGTGAGCACCCCCTGCTGGCCTCACTAACACCTCTTCCAACAGCAACCTAGTTTTCCCAGGAGGTCTCCCATCCTGGTACTGACCAGGCTCAGCCCTGCTTAGCTTCCGTGGGCAACCGGTCTTGGGCTGCAGGGTGATATGGCTGTACATAAAGATGTACAGTTTCAAGCAGATCTGGTTGACATGTCTGCTTATTCGAAATAAAACAACAATATAAAATTTTACTGACTTGTATAGACATTTTCAGCAAGTACGCATGGGTGCGCCCGCTGAAGATAAGACGGGAAAGGAGGTTCCGAAAGCGTTCGAATCTATACTCAAAGAAAACCGCGTACCGAAAAAATTACAGACTGATAAAGGCACTGAATTTTTTTAACAAACATTTCCAGCAACCGATGAAAAAGTATAACATACATAATTTTGCTACAGGAAGTGATGTAGAATCATCGGTGGTGGAGCGCTTTAATCGCACACTTCGGGGCAGAATGGCACGGTTTTTAACAGCCATCAATTCAAAGCGTTATTACGATATCTTACAAGATCTTATAGATGGGTATAATGCCAGCTATCACAAAAGCATTAAAATGCGACCCCTGGGCGTTCATAAAGAAAATGAAGCGGATGTGTTTAATAATCTGTATGGAAGGATGCGTAAAGATGCAATACAAAAAATTATTTTGAATCGAGATAAGTCGTTTAAAATAGAAAAGATTTTAGCTTGTAAAAAGAGAAGAAAACACATGTTCTGTCTAGCCAAATGGTGGGGATGGCCGACTAAATTTCCGTCATGGTTGCCAGAACGGTCCATCTTGGACATACAAAATCCTTTAAAGTAATGGCGAGGACGTCATAAGTGTCATTTGCGATAATCTACATCATGAGCGAGGGCGGTTTTTACGTTACGCTTCCTTGCAATGCATCGATGAACGTACACTGCATGAAAATGCGCATTTCCGGACTGTTCATGTCAGCGCCATAAACCCATAAACGGCACGTTTCCGGCAGTTTCAGTGTATGTGCGCTGGCGTTTCTGATTTCTTGACACGGACAGGAACAGACTCTCTTGTGTGCAGCAGTTTTCCAGTCCGCTCACTAACGCGATAAACCCCCAGACACAGACGGAAATGTTGATGCACTCACCAGTAAATCCACGTATTGTCCTGTTCACAGGCAGTCAACTCTCCTTAAAAGGGCCAATCATATATCTCAGTAAACGTCTGTAAATAACTGTGCACTGAATATATTTTAAAATGCTACTGGCCTTCTACACAAAAATGCGTCATATGCACTCATATGTAAAGAGCCACAAACACAGCAAAATATCAACAAAACTTAATTTGTTGGACTGCAAATATTTAACAGGACTGCAAATAATATTCAACAAACACAACAGGACTGCAACATTTAACTAATCATTTAGACTGGAAAAAAAGATTTTGCAAACAGACACTTCAACTAAATCATTAAACTGATTAAACAAAATATTTAAAGAAAAAAAAAACAATAAAACAATTATACTAATCAATAACAAACACAATAATGAATACACTTGCAATGGACACTGCAAAGTCAGGGCAGTGATTACCGCTCCATCTCACACACACATATTCTACAACTCTAATGGCACTATCAGGAGCATGCCATATGCCAGATACTGTTATGCTCATCAATTTACATACCCCTAGCAGAATATGCAATCATTTTAACAAAATAAGAGGGATCATAAACATTGCATGCCATTTTTATTTAGTACTGTCCTGCATAAGCAATTTTACATAACAGATATTTACATATACTGAATTTATAAAAATTAAACTGAATTTATAAAAATGAAAATTTAAATTTATAAAAATGTTCAAAAGTTTACGTAGACTTGATTCTTAATACTGTGTCATTACCTGGATGACTCACAGTTGTTTTTATGTTTTGTGATAGTTTTTCACGAGTCCCTTGATTGTCCTTGGCTGCAGGTTCTACAATCTACTTACACTTAAAGTGTTTTGGGAAATGCAGCCCAGAGCAGTTCAACTGCCTGTTGTTCTTCAGAAAAATCCTCCCTAGTCCCGCAAATTCTTTGGTTTTCCTGCATCTTCTGCATATTTGGCCCCTTTCCAACAATGACTTATGATTTTGAGATCCATCTTTTCATTCTGAGGAAAACTGAAGGACTCATACACAACTATTATAAAAGGTGAAAACATTCACTGATGCTCCAGAAGGAAACAATACATTAAGAGCTGGGGGTGTAAACCTTTGAACAGGATGATAATGATGAGTAAATCATATTTGTTATTTTAGTACTGCCCTTCAGAAGCTACATAAAATACTTATTTTTTTATACTTTTCAGACAAAATAAGTAGTTTACCCTGATCATCCAATTCAAATAGCTTACACCCTGCGTCTCTTAATGCATCGTGTTGCTTTCTTGAGCATCAGTAAATGTGTTTACCTTTTGTAATAGTTATCTATGAGTCCCTCAGATGTCCTCAGTGTAAAAAGATTCATCTGAAATCACTCCGTCACTGCTGGAATGGGTTCAAATCTGCAAAAGATGCTGGAAAACCTGAGAATGTGCAGGACCTTGAGGATTTTTCTGAAGAAAGCGGGCAGTTGAACTGCTCAGGACAAACAAAGGACTCATGAAAAACTATCACAAAACAAACATGAACCACTATTCCTTTTTTTTTAAATCAGCTTTGCGAGTTAACATCTGTTAAATGAAATAGCTTTCATCAGGCCAGTCCTAAATAATACTAAATAAATAAAAAAATGTATTATTTTTGTTTAATAACATTATGCATATTCTGCAATGTGATGTAAACTTTTGACCACAACCGTATACATATGTGTGAAACAGTGAGTACAGCAGGCTAACTTCAGTGAAATATCAATACCCCTATCATCCTCTGCCATCTCCTTTCTATTTATTTTGTGGAAACTGTCACTGGTGGTTCTGTCACATTTTCACAGTCCTTCAGATGAATGGTTGGGTCTGGGAACAGAGGATCCTGTGAAAGAATAAAACATAATAAACGACGTAACAACGTCCTTATGTCGTGGCCACGCAATATGAAGTCATGGCCTCGAGATCCTATGTTGAGGGAACAACATCAATTTCTCGTATATGTAAACAAACCTGCGTGACATAGCAATCTGGGATTATCAGAGATGGGTAAAACATTTATACCCATCCCACAGTCTTGTAAATCCCTTAACTGATCATGTATTTTTATTTAATTATATATATATATTATTATTAGTATTAAATGTATATTATTATTATTAAACTGTAATATAATAATATTATTATATTAACTGGTTAGGGCTATATTTTTACATTTATTATTATATATGCTTATTTCCCCTCTCAATTCGTGTATCACTTTACCTAATTAATGTTCTGTATAATTATGCTAGTATTACATAATTATGATAGCAGTGCAAAAACTGTAAACGCCTGACAATTATGCCAATAAAGTTTTGACTTTGTGATTATATTTACACTGGTACGTGACGATAAATTAGCGTGTTGTGTTTTCATTTACAAATGAAACGCGAATGATTCATTCATCAATTAAACACTATAGTATTCATAATTGTAGTCTATTAATTAGCTGAAATATGTTAAATTCAACCTTTAAACTGCACTTCCAGTAAAAATTCCCATAAGTCATATAGTATAATCAAAGCTTATTGGCATGTCGAGCATTTACAGTAGGCTATTATTTACAAAACTATTCAGAACATTAAGTAAAGAGTTTGAAATGAAGGGGAAAAAATCATATACATAACAATGAATATAAAAATATAACCAATAATAATAGTATGCAAATATTATGGAAAAAAGATGATCAGTTCATGGATTTAGAAGACGGATGGATAAAAATGTTTTCTTGTAGGCCTATTTTATTTTATGTGCTTTATGTAACATTTATTCATGATAAACTTCTTTCGAATGCTGTCTACGTCGTGTGCAATACAGTCGCTAGAATAGAAAAAAAATCTAAGCTAGTCAAAGTGCTATCTTCCAGATATAGTAACGTTAACTGAATAAAATATAAGATTACCTGGGTAATTGAATGGTATTCAAAAAATATTTATGTGTGAAAATTACCTGACTGATTGAAGAGCAGTTTTCCAGAAGAATGGCAGCGTTGGCTGTCTGACCTAAAACATAATATTAAATACATTGTAAATTTCTACACTTAAACTAGAACATTGGCATGAACAAAAAGAGTGAAATTTATGTTGCACTTTGAAAATTGATATATTATTATTATTATTATTATTATTATTATGGTGCTAAGACGCATCATTTCTCCTCAGAGGCTGTCCCAGGTGAATCCAGTGAAGTCAGCTGCAGTGTTTTGAGCCTCTGAAAACAGTTCAGGAGAATGTGTGCAGATTTGTCAATGGGGAATATGTTAACAACTAAAGCACGCTAGCTAAACTAACATTAATTAATACACGTACATTTTACTAATAGCTAACTTTTTTAATTTTTTAAAATTTATGTAGCAGTTGCTAAGTAATTTACCAGTTAAAGATAGCAGCTTACCAAAATAGCTAGACTAATTTTACAACATAAGCCCACTGAAATATACATTATAACTAATATTATATTTTGGTAAATAGACTATTTAAAACGTTTCTGTAAATTCTCCCTTACTTTCTTCTGACATAAATCTCTCTGAAAACACTCGACAGCTGTCACCTCGCGCTGACTGAATGGCTCGAAACAGCACCGGGCTAGAAATACAGTTCGAAAGAAATGATATAACATGTTATGTCTGATAAACATGTTATTTAAATGGTTTTATGTATGCATACTAACCTTCGTCTGAGGTAAATCTCTCAGAAAATCAGCGCACGCAGCAATGAAGCAGCTGAAGCGGGAATAAACGGCTCGAAACAACGTCATGATAGAAATACAATTTTAAAATATTACAATATCGAACAACTTTTAATGTTACGTTCTTGTAAACATGTTATTTAAAATGGTTTTATATATATTCACACTTACCTTCATCTGAGGTAAATTTCTCATAAAATACCGAACGCTGTCAGCGCACGCATGCAAAAACTGCAGTGAGGCAGCGGGGGAGGGGTAAGAACAGTGATGCTCGGAGTCGATTCCAAAAAGATTCGATTCACGGGCGTCAAGAATTGCGAGTCTCGGGTGATTCAGCTCCAAATGCGAGGCCTGAAATGTCCGTGCGTGATATTACTGTTCATTACCTTAATTACCAAACTGTAACAAACCCCGAGACACTACCCGTGAACGTGTGGATTTCTATTAATCTCACTCAAATTTTGCGATTTTGTTAATCAAAAGAATCATTTAGATTCATTCAGTTCGGATTAATTTAAACTTGCCTACAGATTTAATAATGACTGGTCGATTAATTTTTAACCAATAGTTACAACCCATGACAATTAACCATGGTACATTAAAAAAAAAAAACATGGTTATTGTACATAAAAACGTGTATTTGTAGTAAATCTGTGGTTCTACAAATATACAAAAATGGCAATCAATCTGCCAAAATAGGTAAACACACTTTTACTATAATAAAACCATGGGTTATTTTCATAAGGGCTGGTATACTGGAAATCTCTGAACATGTCTTGTGTGAGAAATATCCTGTATCCGAAAATCTCTGCATCTCAAGTGTATGAACATGTACGGCACACTCAGCCTGGGAAATTTTCGTACACGGGTCGTACACCTTAAGTTTCACTGAAATTTCCATTGTCAGATTTATCCCGGAAATTACATTTACATTTAAACTGACAACCGCATTTCTAATTACAAAACAAGACTTGCCAGAAGTATGAACCTCAAAGGTCAGTGGGAGGTCGGCTTGATCGAATTTTATTATCCTATTTCCTGGTACACATTTAATGAGGAGGATGCGGCGTTTATTATTAACACGACCCCCAGCATACTGGGTTATGATGAGAAACATCACGAAGAGGACGTGGGTGTGATTTATCTATATTAAAGAAAAAAATATTCAAAACTTATCTAATGTAATACGTTAAAACTAGGATATTACGAGGATGTGCTGTTTCTGGTTAGAGAAATAAATGCAAATCTACCTCCTAGTGACCCTCGGTTACGATCACGTCAAAAACAGGATATTTCTAAAAGCACCGACGAACACATCTTTGATATTTTACGGGAAGTTGGCTATTATTTCAGGCTTAAAACCGGGTGTGTCTCTAGGATCTGTAAATCAGCCTCGCAAAGATTATTCTGATGACGCACCTGTCGTGACGTACGCCCCGCATCAGGCCGACATAAGAGGAACCTTTTATAGCATGTATATATAAACAGACATTATCGAATATCAATCGGTCGGCAATTCGTATGTACCGCTGCTGAGAACTGTACATTTAGAGGGAACATCTAACGACATCGTCAGTGTTAGATTCGATAAGCCGCATTACGTGCCTGTGAATAAATCTGATATTACAGACATATGCATAGAAGTCAAAGACGATCAGAACAAACACGTCCATTTCACTTACGGTAAAGTTGTGGCTAAACTCCACTTCAGACCTGTGAAACAGGTTTTTGTTTTTAACAAAACTATTACATGACTATGGACCCCGAATGTACGGCCCTGTTATGTACGGAGTGGTATAGGAGGAATTTTCAAAGCGCTTTTCAGAACTGCTCTACCTCTTTTGAAAAGAGGTTTTAGTATAGAAAAATCGCATCTAAAAGCTGCTGTGAGAAATATAACTAGCGACTTTGTAACCACAGACCTATCGAGATCGTATAACGATGATAATAATAACAATGGTCAAAACAGTAACGGGTTAATGCTTATGTCGCGCGGATCTTTTAAACTGCCCCCGGAGTGCGAGTGCGTAGGGGGAGTGGCCGCGTGAAGATAGCTAAACGTACTAGTAAGAAGTGTACAGTCGCAAAATCCGAGTTAGGTTTATTTACCGTTCCTATGACCCAGACGTCTATTGAAAAAAATACCTACATTGAAATACCGCCTCTATCTGCAATAACGGATTCATCACCGTTAGAATTTTTTATTGCGGGGACAGGTGAAGATTACATCGATCTGAATAACACTCTGTTATACACGCGGATCAAAATAACTAGACCGGACGGCACCGATATAGCAGATGGTGCACCTGTCAGTTTAATAAATTACCCCAGGGCGTGTATATTCTCGCAGGTGGATGTGTCTCTAGGCGACGTCTGATAATGCAGAGTTCTAGCACGTATCCTTACAGGTGTTTGATCGAAGCTCTGATAAATTTCGGGAAAGATACCCTCGAAAGTGTCTTTTCAGCCGGATTGTTTTACCAAGACACGCTGGGTCACATGGACGCTACAGACCCTGCGGGAGAAAATACGGGTTTAATGAAGTGAGCGGCATTTACCAACGCTAGCGACGTCATAGAATTACTACCTCCCATTCACAGTGACATTTTCTTTAAAGAAAAATTAATGTTGAACGGTGCTCTTCTATCAACCACTGCTAAATACCCCATAGAATGCATGTGTCTGAAGAATTTCTCTAGGATCTCGTGTGTCTAGTCAAGAAAATCTTTTTCTCGGAACACTACCAAAATCTATAATTTTAGCAATGACAGAAAATTCGGCTTTTTCAGGGGCGTAAGATAAAAACCCCTTTGCTTTTAAACATTTTAACCTGGAATTTCTGACTTTATATCGAGACGGAATACAAATCCCGTCCAAACCCCTTCAGCCGGAATATGAGAACGGATCTGCCGTGAGGGACTTTTATCAACTCGTATTATCTACCGGAAGACATCTTAAAAATCAGCCTCTGGCAATAGATCGCCAGGATTTTCTCAATGGATACACCCTCTACAGGTTTAATTTATCACCCGATGAAGATTGTTAGAATCACGTATCGTTAATTAGATCGGGAAACATTAGACTGGAAGCCCGATTCAGACAACCTCTCAGGCAATCCATAACCATTATCGTATATGCGATTTTTGATTCGATCGTTGAAATATCCAATTGAAGACAGGTGCTGGTTGATTATTACTGAGACGGTGAAATGAATACCGTCCAACTAACGGCCGTTATGGATAAAATTACACACAGCACATATTTTTTAGGTGTGCTTCCGTGCAATTACCTACCCAAAACACCGTTAAAGAATTTACCGACTATGCTTATTTTTAATACCGACTCGTCCACAGAACAGCCATCTGGGCAGCCATATACGTAAACAACGACAGCGTTAGTAGTTTTTTTGATAGCTTTTTTTCGGATGCCCTAAAGATCCGCTTTTTCCAAAGACCGTCCAAGACTTTTTAAAAAACAATTCTATTCATGAGCAATACTCTAACAAACAGGTACAAGACTTTGCATCAGATGCTTGCGGCCAACATTGTGTGTTTTTTTCTGTATCACATGTCACGATTATGAAAATATTATTAAAATGTATTATGATGATCTGATTAAAAATGATGACATGGTCGTTCGATTTGTAAAGAGATTGAAACCTCATCTCTGCGATGCATTTAATTGTATTCACTGCGTGCAGATCTGTAAATCTCTGTAATGCGCCTAGAACTGCTCTATAATTACATGTTTAATAAATAAAAGATGTAATCTCAAATATATTAATATGTGTACTGTATAAAAAGACAATGTGTAATCTTTTTTCTTTATTTTATTAATGTCGTGTTAATGTCACGTTTTAATACAAATATTCCAAACATTTCAAATATGTTTACAAATATATTTACAAACAATAACGTTAAAAAGTTAACCATGCGCTAGCATCAGAAGTCGGCGATTTAAACGCGTTTCCAACGGGGGTACTAAGTTGTGACGTACCCGTATGCTTTTTACCTCTCCGTTTTTTTCAGTGGGGTCGCCATCAAGATGGCAACATCATCTGGCTATGTGTGGGTGATTTCCTTTTAAGGGCTTCGACCGAGCGTTTAACTTGCGGGTTGCTTATACAGGTGCTGGTCATATAATTAGAATATCATCAAAAAGTTGATTTATTTCACTAATTCCATTCAAAAAGTGAAACTTGTATATTATATTCATTCATTCACAGACTGATATATTTCAAATGTTTATTTCTTTTAATTTTGATGATTAGAGCTTACAGCTCATGAAAGTCAAAAATCAGTATCTCAAAATATTAGAATATTTACATTTGAGTTGATTAAATGACCATCCCTACAGTATAAATTCTGCGTATCTCTTGTTCTTTGAAGCCACAATAACAGGGAAGACTGCTGACTTGGCAATGATCCAGAAGATGAACATTGACACCCTCCACAAACAGGGTAAGTCACAGAGGGTCATTACTGAAAGGTGTGGCTGTTTACAGAGTGCTGTATCAAAGCATATTAAATGCAAAGTTGACTGGAAGGAAGAATTTGGGTAGGAAAAGGTGCACAAGCAACAGGGATGACCGCAAGCTTGAGAATACAGTCAAGCAAAGCCGATTCAAACACTTGTGAGAGCTTCACAAGGAGAGAACTGAAGCTGGAGTCAGTGCATCAAGAGTCACCACGCTCAGACGTCTTCAGGAAAAGGGCTACCAAGCCACTTCTGAACCAGAGACAACGTCAGAAGCATCTTACCTGGGCTGTGGAGAAAAAGAACTGGACTGTTGCTCAGTGGTCCAAAGTCCTCTTTTCAGATGAAAGTATATTTCACATTTCATTTGGAAATCAAGATCCCAGAGTCTGAAGGAAGAGTGGAGAGGCACAGAATCCATGTTGCTTGAAGTCCAGTGTGAAGTTTCCACAGTCAGTGATGATTTGTGCTGCCATGTCAACTGCTGGTGTTGGTCCACTGTGTTTTCTGATGTCCACAGTCAACGCAGCCATCTACCAGGAAATTTTTGAGAACTTCATGCTTCCTTCTGTTGACAAGCTTTATGGAGATGCTGATTTCATTTTCCAGCAGGACTTGGCACCTGCCCACATTGCCAAAGGTACCAAAAGCTGGTTCAATGACCATAGTGTTACTGTGCTTGATTGACCAGCAAACTCGCCTGACCTGAACCCCATAGAGAATCTATGGGGTATTGTCAAGAGGAAGATGAGAGACACCAGACCCAACAATGCAGATGAGCTGAAGGCCACTATTAGAGCAACCTGGGTGCTCATAACACCTGAGCAGTGCCACAGACTGATCGACTCCATGCAACGCCGCATTGCTGCAGTAATTCAGGCAAAAGGAGCCCCAACTAAGTATTGAGTGCTGTACATGCTCATACTTTTCATTTTCATACTTTTCAGTTGGCCAAGATTTCTAAAAATCCTTTCTTTGTATTGGTCTTAAGTAATATTCTAATATTTTGAGATACTGATTTTTGACTTTCATGAGCTGTAAGCTCTAATCATCAAAATTAAAAGAAATAAACATTTGAAATATATCAGTCTGTGTGTAATGAATGAATATAATATACAAGTTTCACTTTTTGAATGGAATTAGTGAAATAAATCAACTTTTTGATGATATTCTAATTATATGACCATATTAAATATATTTAAATATTAAATGTCTTTAAAACGGCAAAAGCATCTAGAAATTCGCTCCATCCGCGAGGTCTGTATTCATCGCGGATCGTATGAGGAGCTGTTACACTTTCAACCAAATCCATCATGTGCGAACCGGTGATTACGCGACCTTTAAACACAAACTCTCCAGAATCTGTCCATGAAGACAATTGCTTAGCATTAGACATTTTATTCAAAATGAATTTGATGTTTTTTAAACTCATTTGTGGTACGTTGTTTAAGATTTCTTTGATTTGATCCTCTTCATTGTCGTTATTAGATGGTGGGACAGGTGCGTTAGCAGGTGTACTTGCAGGTGCGTCGGTATGAACGGTATCCTGTTTTTCGGGAGCGTAAGAGTTAAAGTAACGCTCTCCAAATCACCCTGTTTTACTATAGTTAAAAACCTCTGCAAGACGTTGGAATAAAGTTTAGCTTTCCCGTGCGAATCTAAATCAGACCTCTGTAATATATTTCTTATAGCACCATCCAAATCGTTCTCCACAACTTGTTGAATTGTCTAACAAACATTCCCGGCTCTTAATTTATTCAGCTGATTCTGTGGAATTACATAATTCTTATCAGAATATTCCATTCCTAATGTTGTCTGGATGTTATTAAACTGGTGACAAAAGGTATGGCAACACTTAACAGAGGCATGAGAACACCTCCTCTTTGATTAATCAATCGTTTTTTTCTCTTGACTGTGATCTTTTTATGAGCCGCGTATTTGATTTCCTCTTTTCTCTTTTTTAATCTTCGGAACTGTGCGCTGTTTAGAGGTATGGTACCGCGGAGCATGTTAAGAGCTATTTTGCATAAGGATATAATCAGTTGATCTGATGCTGACTGTAAAATGACATGCAGTTGCTTCGGTGAAGCCTAATATAACAATTTTAAAAGAGGTAGGTTTTTACAAAGCCTATCGCTCATTTTTCTTATTTTTCACCAAAGTTTACCTCGTTCTATTCTGTACGTACACCACCTGATGATCTGAAAACAGACCTGATCTGAGACGAAAACGCTCCGGCGTTTTAGCCTTAAAGTCAATCAAAAGAAATCCAAAATTTTCATCCGTTCATACAAAGGTTGCCAACAACTGTATTAAAAAAAAAAGGTAACACTTTATTTCGATAGACCACTTCAGACATTCTACTAACAGTAAGTAACTTTGCTACTACATGTCAACTAGCAGTCATTAGAGTATTAGTAGACTGTCTGCTTAATTTCTTCTAACACTTTATTTTGATGGATCTACAACATACTGACTATCAGAAACTTTGCAAGTATATGTCAACTTATTCTACTAACCCTAAACCTACCCTACTGAGAGTTAGTAGACATGTAGTTGCTAATTAATGAGAATTAGTTGACATGTAGTTACAATGTTAGTAGAATATCTAAACTGGACTATCGAAATAGTGTAACCTAAAAAAAAATATATTGTCAATTTTTACATTGATCATCTTATCTGCATTACACAACACATTTTTCACAAAGACAGTCTTACCGCTACTAGAAGGACCGTAGATCACAGCGGAGAACTGGAATTGAAAACGAAAGTCAAAACCTTCTTCAACATACACATCGTCTGATCTGGACATATTGTTAATAACCGTAGGGTAAAGTAGAACAGTCGGGCAAGAGAACCTGTTTGTCATAAACCACTTTGAACCTTTTCAAAACTGATCTATTATGTAGCGTGAACTTCTTTTTATTCCGTACAATGGTTTCTGTACGGGTGAGCAGGTGGCTCGTGTCACGTGATGCTACATAAACATGTACCAGACAGATCATACGTTCTAAGGAAACGAATTGCGCATTCGAAGAATGGAGCGTGACCCCTTTCGCTGTAAGGGTAACTTTATTTTTTGCAGTTTTAAAGCTGAAAGATTTCGGTCCGGTCGATGCGAATTTCGTGATGTTATTGTCTATGTCAAGCTGCCGAGGTATGAGCCTGTTTGAGGCATTCATTTGCCGTCTTTCGACGAAAAGATAAGGCTGTCTGTATCTACGTAAAATATGCGCGGTCCTAATCTGTCCATAAGGTTGTATAATTCCAGTCGCCCATAAACTGTGGTGAATGATGCGATAAACACATTAACATCACACGCAGGGGTGGGGTCCTCATCTGCATAACACCACTACACCAGGGCTACAGAGTCTGACACGAATGAGTAATGTTTAATGACGTGACAGTTTCCAAAGATATGGTGAGCAAAATCTTAAGGATCTGTTAAAAGTTCCATCGTAGGTAAATTACATCTAAGCCCGAATCTACCCCAAAGGGCATTTAATAAAAATTTATTTATAGATCTGCGTGCGGGATTGAGTGCGATTTTGTCTGTCGAGTTGAACCCCCTCCTTCTCAAAATACCCTTTGACGTAAGACTGTTTTTCGGTGTCTGTCACTATGTGCGGGGGGAAACCTGAAGCCTCTTGCTTGAATTTGAGAAATGTCTTAACATATTTGGTGAATAATGTATCTGACATCTGCGGAAAGTGCCAGACTTCCACAATTCTGACAACTGTATACCCTTTACCTACGGCGTGTGAGAGTTCCACAGATGTCCAAACCCCTGAAATGGCTCTTTCTTCATCGCTGTGCTGCCTGTAGTTGTTGCTCTGCGCAGGTGCGACACAGAGCAAACAATAGCTTCCCCTGCGGCGATTTGAAAGGGATAAGCAGATGAAGTAGTTTACGAGGGGGCAGTACCGTACATTTAATAAGCCCGAAATACGATTCGACCAGTTCAAAATCTTTTAAAATTATTTCAGGATGACCGATTGGGTAAGTTTTACGTGACCGCACGAAAGGGTACAACGACGTAAAGTCCAGATATGATATCTGATAAAACTTCCAGCTTATTATCAGACTGTCTTCTGAGCGCTCTGAAAGGTGTTTTTGACACAGGATTTAACTCGTTAGGATTAAAACGACAACAATGCCCGTGCCAGAAGCACCCCAGGAATTCCAAAGCTATTCTATCACCGTTAAACTCGTAATATCCATCCACATAATAAGATCCGAATTTGACTTTGCCGTGATTTAATGCATGATGTACGTCGACATTTTTGCTTGCTTTAATATATTCCAGCCACTGGATGGAAGGGCTAGAATAAGCTGTGTGCTGATTAAGATAGGTGTTTTTGTGCGTAAGGGCTATTGTGTCTTTGGATAAAAAGTATTTTTAACACCTTCATAGCACATCCGGCAAGCGCTACGCATCCAAAGGGGTCCACGTTTGTACATTCCAGTGTTTCCCCTACCATTATTTTAGGGGGGCGGCCCGTCCCCCAACGGCACCCCCCACCCCCCTTGAAGGTCAAGTTAATTTTATTTAATTTTATTTTCTCTATAGCGCCAGACCACAAAAGAAGTCATTCAATGTTACCTTCCCTATAGAACAGGTGTATACCTTGTTCTTTTATTAAACAAACTAAATAGCCTAATGTTATTTATCTTATTTACACAACGGCATGTGATTTCTGTCTCTACGTTACATGGTCACGCTCTCTCTATCGCGCACACAGCGGAGTTCCGCCCCGCTTCGCACACACACACACACACACACACACAAATGTAAGCGTGCACACAAGTGAGCACACTCCCACTCCTATATGTAAATATTAAGCCGCAAAACGTCTATTTAAATATGACTTCTGCGTGTCTCTGTGTTAATGCATGGCGCAGACGCGCGGGTTTGTTTACTCATACAGAAGCGCGCAACGCTTGCGGTGATATACGTCTGTCGTCTCACTAGATGAGGACATAAATACATGAACAACATCTCCAGAACTGCTCTGAGAGTCACTTCATGAGCATTCGAGCGTTTCATTTGAGAAAAACTATCCTCATATCATACACACAGAAATGTAAAGGTATTCACGGCAACCCGTCAAAATAAAAGTTCGGTTTCACTTGAAGACATTGGGCAGAACGTAATAGTAAAACTATTAAAACCTTATCATTAAGGAATAATCATACAATGTCTTCAATGTTATTATCAATATTAAATCCCCTTTATTTTTATGTCGGGAAAAAAGCCCCCGCAAAGCCGCTGCCCCCCCAAAGCCATAAACCTAGGGGAAACACTGCATTCGATAAACTCATTTCTGTATTTCATACAACCATACGTAATGTTCTTTAGATGGATACGGTCCGACATAATTAGCATTTTGCAAATGATTAAAATGATGGGGAAAGAAACCTTTTTCATTGGTGTTGAGGTTTAAAGCGGTAGTGATTTTTGGCAATTTCATAAGCAAGAAACTGTAGCTGTCTATGTATCTCTGTTTAAACGCATAATCGTACGAGTCTTCATCCTTGGAGTCTAATTTTTGGTGCTAATCCCTGACCTGTGAAATACTCTAGCAATATATAAGAATCGAAACCTGAAGTATTATGTGCTATAAATGTAAAGTCCGCAAGTTGATAGCAGTACTCGCAGACATAGCCGTACCCTAAGAACGCCTTCAAATTTTTTATCATGTAGTAATGATCTTCATGCAGATATAAATGTACGGTGTTCTGGTGTGTTTCATCTGTATTTTTATACACTTCCAATTTACCTGAAGATGATCTGTGAAAGATGACAATTTTCAGGTCTAGGGCCATTTCGAATTTAGATACGTCATGAAACCCAATTTTATCTTGTGGACCATAACCCAGATCTGTGTTTATGTCGTTGGCTATTCTCACCAATTCCTGGTCGGGACAATGAGGGTTTAAAAAATGAGCTAGACAAATACTGAAAGACATATTGTCTGATATATTTTTTGGGGCGAAAAGATTCATCTTATTTTTTTGGATTACCATATTGTGAGCTAGGTCGGTTAACTTTTTATGTCCTCCGCCTTGTCTATTCCATGCCACCGACACACATAACTGTAAAGCAGAATCGCACCCCACATCTTCGTTGCTTTGAACTGCACGTTTGATTTGATCGACAAATGTACTAACGTCATGATTATTATCTGGAGTTAGAACGGAGACTCTTGCCTTGGAGAGACACGTTCGTAAATCATGTTTCGCCAGCCAACAACCATGAAAAATCTACGATCTCAGTCAAAATATCTTGCAAAAAGATATTATACGCTTCATAATCATCTGCGGCGATTTCGTGTAAATTTAAAGTTCTACAAATTTCTAAACCCTTAAATCTCGGTCTTGGGATAATTGTAAAATCGCCCACACGACCCCCTTGGTTTATTAGTGTATCTATAAAATTTTGGCTGAGGCCCATATCTGGTACTGACAGATCATAACCTAAGGCGTCATCATTAGACGGACCCATGCCAATCTGTTCACCGTCGTTTATAGACATACCCAGCCATTTGTGCTGTTCATCTACAAGTTTGTGTAATCTTTCAGTCATGTTAAACGAATCTGGTTGCAACATCTGTAACTGATTATTAATCAGATCGCGTAACAGATCGGTGTTATTTTGAAAATCATATCTAGGTCTTAATGAGCTCTGATCATCTTCTGATCTATGGTTATGTAAATCATCGTGACATCTTTTACTACTCATTTTGAAAATTATTTTTAAAATCATAAATACAATATAGTTCAACCTTAAAGACAAACGGGTGTATTCCCTTGAAGGCGCCTCCCTGTCTCCGCGCTGCCAGAGCGCATCCAAGAGTCCGCGCTTCTAGAGCGCTCCCCAGTGCCTGCGCCACGAAAGCGCCTCCCTATCTCCGCGCTGCCAGAGCGCCCCCAAGAGTCCGCGCTTCCAGAGCGCACCCCAGTGCCTGCGCCACGAAGGCGCTTCCTTGTCTCCACGCTGTCAGAGCGCATTCAAGAGTCCGGCATTCAAGAGTCCGCGCTTCCAGAGCGTTAATCATTAAAGATAGTATTTGTGGTATTATTCCTCGTCTCCTCACCTCTCTCCTCGACAACACAGCCTGACAAAACCGTTGTCAATAACAAACATTAATAACTGCATGAAAAATGCAATACCGATAACATACAAATAATGTAAGGAATAAAATCAATAAAAGAAAAAAAAGATAAACTATTCAATACATGGAACATTATCTCCTCAACATCAAACGATTATGCAAATCTACTAACATTCTTTGTAGCAAATTCAGACACTCGGACATTAAAGATAAAGCATTTACCGCAAGCCTCTGTTCCGTACGCTGCTCAGGGATGTCCTCCGGTACACCGATCATGCTCTGCCGAAACTGCGTGAATTCATTATACAGTTGTTCGTGACAATTTTTCCAAAATTCGGCCGCATTACATAAGGCCTCAGTGTGTTGTTGTTGACCCGAAATTACGTTTCTTAAAATCGAAATCACATCACCTTGCGCGTTAGCTGGAATCTCTTCAGCTTCCCAGTAAGTTAACGGTTGTCCGGCCAGGTCGAAAAGCCTTTTAAAGTAACGATTAAAGGCAGGGTAAGCAATTTCTGAAAGCCAATGTTGATATTTGAAATCACCAAAACAAACACGCCCCTATACCCCAAAAGGGTCTCGTCCCTATTTTGATAGATCCGCCCCACAAATACGTAGCCTATGCAACCCAGGCAACGATTAGTTCTTTGAAACATAAGCCGCTTTTCCACCGAAATTACCTAGAACAATATGTCCCAGTAACTTTTTTCCCCCCAGACCTGTTGCTGTCTGCGTTTGCATCGTGGTCTAATCTACCGAGACGATTAGGCAAATAGTCTGGTGATGTAAAAATGAGTGGGTACTGGTAGCTCTTCTCCTTTAAAGTGAATTTGCCGGTTGGTAACAGACCCACAACGAAGTGTCCGGTTAAAGATTTTCCACAAGATTTGCATGTGTGTGTGTGGTTTCCTACAAATAAAGATATAAGAAAATATATAAATACAAATAACAATAACAAATATGAGTAGTCACAATGGATATAATAACAGCAATTTCCACAATGAATATGTTAGAATACAATGATTAATACAGTGAAAATAGGAGAACAAATGTGCCATTATATGAGAGAGTGCACTGATAGAAATGACTAATACTGAGCAGTAGAAATTTGACACCTCTCAGCACGAAGGACAGAGATGGAGCCGCTCTGTCTAGCGCATTAGTGCGCATGCGTTTAAAGAGTACTTTAACTCTTAGAAATAAGCGATATAGATATATATCAAATAAACCATATGATGGATAAAAGACACATAGATTATGTATTCTGAACATAACACTGGTATATCTGAGGTAACTGGTATATAGACGTATACACAAACATCTTTACGAGCTACTTCAGATTCGTCAGTCACATACATTAACTTATACGTGTTCGGGCAGGGTAAATGTGCATAGACAAAGTAAAGAACAATACCTCAACAGGCGGCTACTTACTTTCCAGGCATGCACACAACTTTAGCCAGATAAATCGCTACGGTACAGCTTACATTTGTATGCTTTCCCGATCAGTCTAACTCTGCTTAATGGGCGGGGGGCTGACCTGCACGTCTTGTTCGGAGCGCTGATTGGCTCGCTGAACGGGTGCTGAGACTGATCCGTCATCTTCGGCTTGTATTAAAGGAAACTAAGACACATAAATATGTTCCTAATAGTGGCCTTTTTTACAGGTGACTTAACGTTAGGCCTGCACATGTTTCTCAATACCAAGGATGCACATTTCGGACTTGTATCCTTGGTATTCGGACTTCACAATTTAGTCTCGGGAGTGTGAACTCGATCCCGCGGAGGAATGACACAAGTCCGGTAATTCTGCAAAGAGCAGCGTACTTGATAACATCAGTCAGCTCGCCTCAGCTGCTGCAACCTTCCTCACTGTATTTACAGATGAAATATATCAAACACCGCTGCCTCTTTTCGTTTTCATTTATACATATTAATAGAACAATAGAATAAAGACCCAGGATTACCTGTTAGATTTATCCAAAACCAATTATATCTTATGTTTATCCACTACAGAGACATCAGAGCCAGCGTCAAACGTTAGAAGGACTAGCCGAGGTTATGCTCCTCTCTTCGGGATACATGAGCACTGAGCACATGAGCACATTTTCAAACAGTCGCTGTTTTTAGAAATAAACCGCAGATTTGAGTTTTAAACAACTACATTCTCGCCTGAAATACATGCGTCCAGTGTAGGCAGACTTTAGCTGTTGCGGCGCGTCCGGTGTGTTACTCACCTATCGGGAAGAAACAAAGCAACCTCGGTGTCCGATCGCAGGCCATCCGCTCCTTGAATTCTCTCCAGAGCTGGAAAGCTTATCCGATATTTACACGGGTCCTACTTCTTGCCTTATCGGTCCACTATTTTTCTGTTTTAATACACACGGTTGTTCTCTGAAGTCCTTAAACGGCTGGTGGATGGTGAGTCACACGTTTCCTGTTCGGGCAACCTCACACGCTTTACAGCCTGTCCACAACCGTACATTCGAGGCGTGGGGGAACTGGTTACGACCGTGTGTGCATTCACACAGGTGGTAGGTGTGTGAACTCTTTCCTCCAAACACGGTGCGTGGTATGACGTTGCGTGGTTCATGACGTAACTACGTTTTCACCACAATCTCCTGATGCACACCGCTGCAGTTGATATTATTACACGGTTGTTGTCATCATCACGCTCACCTGTCAAATTTATTAAACACTGTTTATGAGGAATGGAAACTTTTAACGCGTTAAGAAAAAACTATTGTCTGTATGTTATCCCTGCAAGCAGCTAGTTGGGCTTCATCAGCTGAATCAATGATAACGAGCATTGTTTTATTATTATTATTAATATTATTTGATGTTAAACCACACGGTAGAAAAAGACTTACATATGGTACTCATCCAGAATAACCCTTCTACTGCTGCCGTTGCGGCGGCAACATTAAAAAACTGTATTTGCTGCCTTTTACCGCTAAGTGGCTCTTTAACAACAGACTTTGAAAAGTAAGAATATAAATGCGTTGGAGCACATTCCCTTGCGTTTTGCATTGCACTCTGCCGAAATTGGTTGCAGTTGGTCTATAATCTAAGATAAACTAGTTAAAATAATTCATATTCACAGAAGCAAATTTAGTACTTTAGTGCGTTTGTTATTCAGAACTAACTCAAGCAGCATAGTAAATGACAGTGCGCCTGTGCTTACGTTTTACTGTTACACACTACACTGTATTTTAAATTTACAAATTTAACAGGTGTGCAGTATTATTTATATTATTGAATGATATGTTACATTACCATAAAATAAAGAAAAGGTAGTTTACTTTGTATTGGAGCATTAAAAGTGGAAGCATATTCAGTGTGGATATGCTAATGTCCATTAATTAAGAAATCGTAAAATTTTTTTAAATTAATTCCTTCCTTAATTTTAGTGAAAATTTGAGCACATTGTATTATTTAATTCCCATTATTAAACAAGAAACTAATAAATAAAACTTGGCCACAATTTAGCCAAAACAATGAAACAAAATAACCTATACTGGACAAATTAATAAAACGTCTGTAAGTTTAAACTCACAAGTTCTTTCATTATTCAACAAATACATTATATAACGAAATAGTATTTGTAATATAAAAACTAATAAAGTGGTAGTAAATTGTATTTATTTTTATTCGTCAGGATACAATTCGTTTAACTTTTACAACACAATAGGAAAAAGTGTCGCAGAGAGAGAAAAAAAGTAAGTTGTACAAAAAAGCCTATTAGCTATTTTTATGCGTCTTGTCAAAATGCTAAATTCGTTTGACATTTTTCTGTTAACACAGTAGGAAAAGTGTCGCAGAGAAAAATAAATAAATAGGACATCTGTCATTTAAAATGATAGGTTAAGCAAAATATAACCGAGTTGATCGTCCTTCAAGGACAGAGCATCATCCACACTTTGCTCCATCCTTATTCTGCTCTGTCACTGATCGACAACCTGCCTGTTCTGTCTGAGGGCTGTATATCACCATCGCTGCGCACAGACCCCGCAAACAAAATACATGTTACCGACCGCTACCGCGTTATTCCTGCGGCGCAAGAAATCTGGTCGGGTCCCGCAGTTCCTGCAGAAGAGCCGCGGGAATGCAGACCTCTACTTTGCATCCCCTACTTTGGAGCTCAACTTTCCCAAACCCCAACCCCCTCCAACTGGAATTACAGAAATGAAAATTCAGTCACACTGCTGGAGGCTATTTTTTTATTTTTTGCTTAACGTAATATAGACATGTTCTATCTAAAACAAAAAATATTTATAATGTGTAACATTAAGCAGTGTGTTTTCAGCTGCAGAATACACACATTTCTGATAAAGATCTAATATTTCAAGTTTTTCCGTGCCAGTGATCCTGCTGACCACAACTGGACTACGAATTAACTTTGGTCTTTGTGTCCGCAAAGCAAGAGAATGGTTAGTCATTCATTTCACTTCATAATAATAAAGGCGTAATATGCACCTCAAAAAATTAAGTTTATGCATATATGTAACCATAACAATTACTGTGTATAACATTAAATCAATGTTTAATTTATGTAACCCGCACCTGGACGCCAGCACACTGAACGCTCTCTGTTTGCACATATCATTGTTTACGAATAGGTTAAAAGAAACGTGACAAGTTAATGAGTAGTAATGGCGTCGGTGCAATGCAAGTGCCGCGTGGGGGATGGGAAATGCTGAATGAAATCTCGCGGGATCCACCCTGCATGCCCCACATTAACATGCCACCCCACATTAACGTGTTTGCTGGGTAGTTAACAGAAAACTATACCCAGCATGGGTAAAAAAAATATAAAAAAAACAACCCAATTAAATGATCCAGCAGGCTGAACCCAGCTTGGGTCAAAAAAAAAAGTAAATAAATAAAAACAGCATTTTGCACTAATAATAAATGAACACAAATATTGATTGAAAATGACTATTGCTGGCTTAAAATGAACCAAAAATACTGTAGGTTGGTAATTTAAAAACAGACACAGAATTACTAGAGGCAACAGTAATAATCAAAAGGTGAACTAATATTGTAAGTGAAAACACCCATGGACAACATAATACAAATTGAATTATACAGTTTTCAATATTGTACACATTTTTGTACTTGTAAGAAGCATTTCAGAAATAAAAATATAACATTTAAAAGTAACATTTAATTTATAATATATTTTCGTTTTCCAAGGATGGAGAAAATACAGTGACTTGGATATGTTTGCAGCCCTGGAAATAGTGAAGCGCTGTAGACTGATAAAACAAAAATTGAAATACACAAATTACATTTTTCAGCCCAATCAAACACACCTGAACCAGCTTATCCAAGGTGTTCAGTGCTTGATAATTACAGACCGGTGTGTTGGAGCAGGCCTATAAAATGCCGCGTGCTACCCAAGACAAACTTTCTCTCTCTCTATTCCCCTTTACACAGCTACTGTTGCAGCCATTAAAAAAGTTCAGTTTTGGTTCTTAAAGGCAAAGTGATTATATTTCATTTTGTTTCTTTATTAAGTTAATTTAGAAACATGATTGGAACATTTTGTTTGTTAATTTCAGTTATATTTATTATTTTTTTAAATACCAAGCGGCCAGCGCCAGACAGTGAGCTGAGCATATTTGATCAGTTTAGCCTTCTCAAATAAACACGATATGGGACATAAAAAAACGTCATGCATTTCACAATATACATTTAAAAATGTAAGATAAATATGCGATAAATATAAAATCATTTGTTCTAAAAGTGGAAGCTGAAGCGTGCTTTGAAGGACATGGAGGCACTAGCGAGATCACTTGCATTTTTTTTGTGGAAAATTAAAATACACCGTAATTTTTCCTCATAAAGGTAAGAGTATACATCATTCGAAGCCACAAATAGTTTTATTTGTGTGCACTCACAATATCAACAAAATGTTTTGCTTTTTAAAACAAAGAAAACAAACAGCGTTTTGATCTTGAGCAGAAACACTTCACAAAAACTGAACCGAAACTCAGCAAATACTTGCCTCACTGACATAATAAATATATTTATAGAATGCTAAAATACTACTTTACAATGAAATAATTCAAATCAAAAATTAAAAACTCTTTCATTAGCCTATGTAGTCCATAAATATGCATTTCTCTCTAAAGGCGCGTCCAATAAGGAGATATGGGGAGTAAATGTGGCGCAAAGTGTGGTGCGTGTGTATTAAATGATGCATTGTCCTTGAAGGACGATCAACTCGGTTTTGTTTATATTTGCTTAGCCTATCATTTTAAATGACAGGTATCCTATTTATTTATTTTCTCTGCGACACTTTTCCTACTGTGTTAACAGAAAATGTCATACGAATTTAGTATTTTGACAAGAGGAATAAAAATAGCTAAAAGGCTATTTTGTACAACATTTTTTTTTCTCTGTGACACTTTTTTCGCTCAAAGTCAACAAATTCAAGACTTGACAAGACGAATAAAATAACAAATACAATTTTGTGCAGACTACACTTTTATTTGTTAGCCTATCTCTCTTTCAGTAGCGGAAATTTAAATATGAGATTCTGGAAACGAGATCTAAATTTAGTGAGAACGGTCGGGTCGAGAAGAAAATTATTTTAATTAAGCGGACAGCGGGTGAACAAAGAGTGAATAGCGGGAGCAGGTGGGTGAGGGACAAAAACAAAACAGTCCCGCGTAGACCTCTACTTCACATTTCCACTTTATTGAACAAGCGTGTCAACCGGCCCTTTGCGCCACGTGGACACAATCAAGTAAACAAGGACTAGACATGGGGGCGGGGTAACTGGAAACCAGGAGGCAGGGCAAGAGGAGCACATGGCCAACAAAAAAAAAGACAAAGCCATGTGCTCAGATACAAGACAAACAAGGACACATTAAACAAAGACCGAACAGACATGACTGTCAGGGGCAGAACCCTGACAACATATTCCCATATAAATGTGACTATATGAGCACCATATATGTTGACATATATTTCCCAATATATGGAAAGCGTCAATTCCTGATGCATTATTCAGTATATTGTAATATATTACCAAAATGTATTATTCTATATAATTACCAATATACTTTAAATTATTTAATATATTGACTGTTCATATATAATAAAATATATTTTCTTTCCGTAAGGGTGAAGAGACTTTCAACCAGCATTACAAAAAATGTTTCTGAAGACAATCACCTATTGCACCTTTAAGTGTGATATGAGTCCAAGTCGCAAACTCAAGTTTCCATCTCTGCATCTCATGACCTGCTGCTCCTGTTTTTGACCCACCAAACATTTACTGGAGCTTCAGTTGCTTCTGCTAGTTTGATTTATACACGTTCACCTGCCCATCTCTGTGTTAGTTTATTTTCTTCTTATTTAGGTGTTTATTAGAAGTGCAAGGGACTGTTTCTCCAGACAGATCCATCCTTATATCACTATGAAACAATATCTCACATTCAGCTCTGTGTGTCTGTTCAGTCCTGAAGCACAATTCAAACTGTGTTATTGTTCCCTACAGGTTGAGTAAGTGTCGCATCACAGATGAAGGTTGTGCTGCTCTGGCTTCAGCTCTGAGATCAAACCCCTCACACCTGAGACACCTGGATCTGTCTGGGAATAAACTACAAGATTCTGGAGTGAAGTTACTCTCTGATCTGAAGAATGATCCACATTATAAACTGGAAATATTATACTATTGTGAGTGTCTTTTAGCTTGAATCTTTAAAGTTCAGTAACAGGTCTCATATGTTTGTATTTGGAGAATATAAGATAATAATTCAGCTCCACTTCAGTCTCTGTGATTTAAAAAAGATTAATTATGTGATGTGACTGATCTATGAATATATATATATATATATATATATATATATATATATATATATATATATAAATATATATTTCCATCTCTTCCAATGTCTCTGTGTGTAAGTGATAAAGAGAGAGTGGTTTATCATTTACTGTTATTAGTTAATCTATGATCAAGTGTTCATTCATATCTCTGGCTGTAATATGAATATACTGTGTGTTTCTGAGCTGGATCTGCTGATGTGATGTGACAGCAGTAATGTCTCAGACTCATATCTCACTGTCTGTGTGTTTTATTGTAGGACTCTCAGTATTGAGACGTCAGTCCAGTTTCCTCAGGATCAGCTGATGGTGAATAAGGAGCCGCTACAGAGACGTCACAGTCACACAATCAACAGAGACTGAAGACACAGAGACACACAGCATCACACTGTCATGTGTTGTGTTTCATTCTCTGGTTTTAAAGGTAATGGTTCATGAAACTGAGTGCAGAAAATGAGCAGTTTGGAATTGTTGAGGATTCACTAGATATTGACTACAATGTAGATGCTGTAACACTCAATAATACACACTGCAAACAATTATTGTTGAGCAGAGGTGGGGGACTTGAGTCACATGACTTGACTCGAGTCGCAAATTTAAGGACTTGTGACTTGCTTGACTAAATGAAGAAAATTACTTGACTTGACTTGGACTTGAGATCCAGTGACTTGAGACTTGACTTGACCTTCATGACTCGCCAGGACTTGACTTTATAACAACTAATTATTATTATAAATCATTGCGAGTGTGACATAATTTGGTAAACAAAACGCAAGCCACTGAACCAGCGGCAGAAGTGATCCGAGTCTGCGCAGTTCATGACACTGCAAGAGCACAGGAACACAGCGCGACAAATACAGGGAGCAAGAGAATATCGCGATGTTTGGATTAACACTCTTCCAAACTATATGCATTTGCAAAGCCAGGACGTCACCACTGCATAAAGGAAATGTATGTAAGCTTGTTCGTTAGTTGAAAACAGCATTGGTCTTAAATTCAGCTTAGGTCTGTCATTAAATTAAAGTGACTTATAAATTATTATAAGCTTGCCGTCCGTTGCTGACTCAAGCCCACTGGCCCGCCTCGTAAACTTTACCATGTCTGCATTTGTGATCGGAGAAACGACAAACAACAAGCACTACTCTACACTGATCAAAACTGAATCGTCAGTGGAAAATTCTTTAAAAATGAAAACATACATACAGGCTGTGAGTCAGAAGCACCAGACTGTCCTTGCAAAGGTGGAATTGCCCCACTTTAAAGAAACAGGCTTTGTGCAAGCCAGCATTGTAGGCTACTCTCCCAGGTACAGGAAATAGTCCTCCGTAAAATGCGCTGCACACACTCTAATATTTGGGTTGAACTGTTCTGGAAAAGTGTTGTAAATACAACTTAACCACTGATTTCTAGTTGTGTCCTCTTTTGGAAGCCCAAACAAAGTACTTTCGCTTTCACAACGAAACACAGCGTCTCCAGGACATGGCACCGGCGGCAGCAACAATACTACAGAATAAAAATCGTGCCGCCTTTCTTTGCGTATACATTTGGGCGGTGTTATGAAAATCTTCCCACACATTGACGTAGACATGTGGGGGCGTGTTTGAATGAGCCGTTTTAGGAGGGTGTGGACGAGTCTTAACTTTTATAAAGAATAAGCAACTTTAGGGATCTTATCAATGCACAAACAGCTTGTAACACTCCAAAGAGAAATAAAAACTTGAAATCGCATCATATGATCCCTTTAACATCCCAAAGAGAGATGCAAACATAGTCAATCCTCCTGACCTCCACCTTAATGTCTGTGCAATCTGCTGCTGGGCCCTAAAATAATCATCATCAATATTTAATCACTGACATGAAAACAGTTACACAGACTTACTGCTAAAAATTACAAATGAACAGTTCACCTAAAAATGAGCTTTCAGTTATCATGCATTAACTCACTAATTCCTTGTCAAAAGCATCAGGAAAGAAATAGTGTTTGACAGATGAAATCATGAAATAAAGTCTTTAACTCGTTGAAGTAACATGAGGGTGATGATAATGAAAGAACACTGATTTTTGGGTCAACTGCTCATTTAAATGGCCTTATCTCACTTCCACTGACAGATTCTGATCTGTCCACGGCACCACATCTCTTGCTTGAGAAACAGAGTCATGAACTCTACTAAAGATAACATAAAAGATATACTGCTATTCCTCCTGCTTAATCATAATGAAAACACAAAAACAGATAAATCAGCACTAGAACTGTACTGTTACGGTGCACACAGCAGGGAGGAACGAGGAACACGGACACGAGGATAAACTTCAAAATAATAGTCTTTAATGAGGACATCAGGACAGGGCAAGACAAGGCAAGGTTCACACAGACAGGAACACCGGGGAATAACGAGTAGACCAGACGAAATCTAACTAAACAGGCAGGAACTAAATACACATGACAATAACTGATAATTACTAAAACACGGCTGGACAAGACTTAACTAATAATCACACTTAACGAGGACAGGAACAAGACCAAATATGGACACAAGAGGCGGGAACACATGACACACACGACAGAGGACGTAACAGTACAGACAGTAATAAAAAATAAAGATATGCCACAATACTTCTAAAAATGTAAATTTGCTGAAAATGTACTCATCCTCAGGCCATCTAATATGTAGATGAGTACGTGGTTGCACTTTATTTTGATAGTCCACTTTAGACATTCTACTAACTATAAGTAACTTTGCAACTACATGTCTACTAACTCTCAGAGTGGACTGTTAGTGTAGGTTTATGCTTAGTAGAATAAGTTGACATATACTTGCAAAGTTTCTCGTATTCAGTATGTTGTATTTTGTGAACCCATCAAAATAAAGTGTTAGAAGATATTAAGCAGACAGTCTACTAATACTATAATGACTGCTAGTTGAGACATAGTTGCAAAGTTACTTACTGTTAGTAGAATGTCTAAAGTGGACTATCGAAATAAAGTGTTACCAAGTTCGTTTCTTCATGATTTAAAGATTTAAAGAAATTTAGCATTAAATCACTTGCTCACCATGAGAGTAAAAACAGAGAAATACTTTGGTAAGAAGTGATGGTTTGAAGTTAAAATGTCTTAATGATGGATGTGTTTCAGCTTTTGTCTTCTCAAGATGTTAACTGATGGACTGGAGTGGTGTGGATTACTTGTTGATTATTGTGATGTTTTTATCAGCTGTTTGGACTCTCATTCTGATGGCAACCATTCACTGCAGAGCATCCGTTGCTGAGACAGTGATGCAGTGACACATTTCTACAAATCTGATGAAGAAACTAACTCATCTACATGGATGGCCTGAGGGCAAGAGTATTTTCAGCCTTTTTTGTTTTTTTTCTTTTTCTGAGTGAATAACTCATTTCACTACTTACAGCAGGATTTCAGGCAGTTCACATCGATTTGTGTCCTTGTGTTGGATGAAGAACTTGTTTGGGTTAATAACCACATGAAAAAAATAGTAATTTATAGGGATGCACCGAGTACAGGAGCTCAGAATCGGGCCGATACTGACCTCCTGTACTCGTACTTGTACTCGTTAAAATACCCCGATACCTCACAGCATGTGATAAGTGCCATATTCAGACAAAGAAACACGACAACAGGCAGCAGAATGAAGTTATTAGAGATTACGGATGTCTATGAAGCAGATGTATGCAATGAATAATGTTAAACATTCAGTATTAATGCCTTTATAGCTGATGTGTGCGAACTGAAAAGCAAAGCGCTGAGTGGATTGAGCGCGCGGCGGCGCAGATGCGTGAGCTTGTCGAGTGAATATACTTTTCTCACAGACATCACTGGAACGTTTGTAGTTCGGTCGGATATGTCAAAAACAAGCAAAACAATGCACAAGGGAGGGAGAGAGATAGAGCGCGCGCACACTTCTGTGATCTTTCCCAGCTAACATAAGACCAGCGGGCCACTGGCGGCCCACTGGTGGCAGAGTCGGTGGCCCACCGGCGGACGCCACCCACGGTTCACCGGCGTTTTGCTCATCGTTATTCCAGCGGACCACCAGCGCCAACCACCGCTTTTCCGACAGCGGTCCGCTGACGAGCCACTGGTTTATAATTACTGTTTACTGGCGGTCATAATCAGTTCGATTACGCTAACCAAAATATGCTTGCACACAATAATGGATCAAAAACAATGTACAATGACAATTGCAAATTTATTTTCAGTGAACAGATTAAACATACAAATGCATACAGTATGCAGGTGCTGGTCATATAATTGGAATATCATCAAAAAGTTGATTTATTTCACTAATTCCATTCAAAAAGTGAAACTTGTATATTATATTCATTCATTACACAGACTGATATATTTCAAATGTTTATTTCTTTTAATTTTGATGATTAGAGCTTACAGCTCATGAAAGTCAAAAATCAGTATCTCAAAATGTTAGAATATTACTTAAGACCAATACAAAGAAAGGATTTTTAGAAATCTTGGCCAACTGAAAAGTATGAAAATAAAAAGTATGAGCATGTACAGCACTCAATACTTAGTTGGGGCTCCTTTTGCCTGAATTACTGCAGCAATGCGGCGTTGCATGGAGTCGATCAGTCTGTGGCACTGCTCAGGTGTTATGAGAGCCCAGGTTGCTCTGATAGTGGCCTTCAGCTCTTCTGCATTGTTGGGTCTGGTGTCTCTCATCTTCCTCTTGACAATACCCCACGGATTCTCTATGGAGTTCAGGTCAGGCGAGTTTGCTGGCCAATCAAGCACAGTAACACTATGGTCATTGAACCAGCTTTTGGTACCTTTGGCAATGTGGGCAGGTGCCAAGTCCTGCTGGAAAATGAAATCAACATCTCCATAAAGCTTGTCAACAGAAGGAAGCATGAAGTTCTCAAAAATTTCCTGGTAGATGGCTGCGTTGACTGTGGACATCAGAAAACACAGTGAACCAACACCAGCAGATGACATGGCAGCCCAAATCATCACAGACTGTGGAAACTTCACACTGGACTTCAAGCAACATGGATTCTGTGCCTCTCCACTCTTCCTCCAGACTCTGGGACCTTGATTTCCAAATGAAATGCAAAATTTACTTTCATCTGAAAAGAGGACTTTGGACCACTGAGTAACAGTCCAGTTCTTTTTCTCCACAGCCCAGGTAAGATGCTTCTGACGTTGTCTCTGGTTCAGAAGTGGCTTGGTAGCCCTTTTCCTGAAGACGTCTGAGCGTGGTGACTCTTGATGCACTGACTCCAGCTTCAGTTCTCTCCTTGTGAAGCTATCCCAAGTGTTTGAATCGGCTTTGCTTGACTGTATTCTCAAGCTTGCAGTCATCCATGTTGCTTGTGCAGCTTTTCCTACCCAAATTCTTCCTTCCAGTCAACTTTGCATTTAATATGCTTTGATACAGCACTCTGTCAACAGCCACACCTTTCAGTAATGACCCTCTGTGACTTACCCTCTTTGTGGAGGGTGTCAATGTTCGTCTTCTGGATCATTGCCAAGTCAGCAGTCTTCCGCATTATTGTGGTTTCAAAGAACAAGAGATACCCAGAATTTATACTGTAGGGATGGTCATTTATTCAAACTCAAAATGTAAATATTCTAATATTTTGAGATACTGATTTTTGACTTTCATTAACTGTAAGCTCTAATCATCAAAATTAAAAGAAATAAACATTTGAAATATATCAGTCTGTGTGTAATGAATGAATATAATATACAAGTTTCACTTTTTGAATGGAATTAGTGAAATAAATCAACTTTTTGATGATATTCTAATTATATGACCAGCGCCTGTATTTATCAGATGGTTTTATCCAATGTGACTTTTAAATAGAAGCATTCAATTCACATATGTCCATACAAAAGTCAACCATAAAATTAACCATGGTTTAACTATGATTGTTGTAGTAAATTCACAGTAACTACCATAACCATGGTCTTACTACAGCATAGTAGTAAACCTATAGTGACTACAAACTTCACCATGGTTTCAAAAAATATGGTTACCACATTTTTACTCCAGCATTACTAAAATATTATTATTGTAGAACCATGATATCAAAACCTTAGTTTGAGAAAAACTAAAAAACCCTGATTATTACAGTTATGATTACTAGTTTTACCATAGTAAAAAACATGGTTAACTGTTGTAAGGGTACACTGCTTTTCACAATCAAAGCAGCTTTTGAAAATTTCAAGGTTTCAAAAAAAAATCCTATCAACAGCCTGAGGTGACTGTGACTCAATGGGGAGCATCTTCTGGCAACAAATTAATGTCTATATGTCAATAACTCTAAGATAATACAAGTTATGTGTTCAAAGTCATGTTCAGTTAAACAGACAACCAATAAGTGGTGAGTTTGGTGAATTTAAATCCACTTTATACTGTCACAAAGTCTGTAATATGTAAATAAACAATACTCGGATAATGCTAAATATTATTTGGCTGACAAATAAATGGGAATATCTCATGGAACTCAGAGAAAGATTAAACATTGTTCGTTCACACATATTACCATCATAGTAACAATACAAAGTGGGTTGAAAATCACTCGATGTATGCTTTAAGGCAATGATTACAATACATAACATTTGTCAGGTTGGTATGTTCATCTATAGTTGCCATCATCTGGGGTCTTCATGAGTGTTGGCATCATCTGAAGTAACCACAAGTGAGGCTGGATCCAAGCTGTAGTAACACTGGGATGGGAAACCTGAGAGATAGAAACAGGAAAACAAAAGAAGAAGAATTAGCATAGATGCTGTTCATATTATTTCAGGCAAAAGATGATCATACGCATTTATTACTAGAGTACAAGGTTATGAGTTGTTATGTGAACGCTTGGCTAAAAGATGTATTTTTAATCTAGATTTAAACAGAGAGAGTGTGTCTGAGCCTCAAACATTATCAGAAGGCTATTCGAGAGTTTAAGAGTAAAATGCAAAAAAGCTCTGCCTCATTTATTGGACTTTGATATTCTGGGTACTGTCAATAGTTCAGAGTTTTGTGACATTATTTAGCTTACTTTGCTATAATTTGGTTAAATCGCAATCTGATTTTATTCTATATCCTTTAGTAAGCATATAATTTGTCCTCAGTATTCAGGGAACAGACACAGTCTCACTCTAAAAAGTAGTTTTATAGTCCATTCAAATAAAATGTTTTAATTGGTCAAACATTTAGAAGACTACAGCAAGTTATGTCAATTAAAATTTAACACTTTACCCCATGTGTTTTATATGTTACCTCAACTAAGATTTATTATTTGGGCATCATAAGAAATTGCGAGGGAACTAAAACATATATTTTTATAGTTTAACAAAATTATTAAAAATGATTAACTGGTGTTTATCAATCACTAAAAACACACAATTTACAACACATAATAGCCATTATTTAATAACAATCTCCATTTATAACATTTGTCATACAGACTAAACATACAGGCTTAAAGAAAAAATGTCACCTACATCTCAGATGGCCTAAGGGTCAGTAAATTAACAGCAAATTTTCATTTTTGAGTGTACTGTCCCTTTAAAGCTCCAGCTGACAAACATTACATCTGTAATATAACTGCAAAATTCAGTTTAAACTTTAATGAACTAAGAAAAACCTAAACAAGCTAAACAAAATGTTTGCAAACAAACATTTACAAATATTACTACCATTCACAATTACATCTTTAAAATGAGGCAGAAGTCACAAAAAAAATAAAAATAAAATTGAACCAGGTGTTACAGTAAGGCTGGGTGGTATATTGAGTTTGTACGATATATCGATATAATCTTTTTAAGCGATACAGTATGAAGCAATACCGTTAATATCGATATACAGTAGTTTGATACGAGCGCATCTGAAAAAAATATCTAGGGAGGACACAGACTGAACTGCTGCGGAGAAAGTGCACAATACAATTTGTTCTACATGTATCAGGCTTTATATGAAAGGCTTTAAAAAAATCGTAAGATATAGTAGCCTATAGTTTATAGTTTCAGTTTAAAGCGGCTTTTTACATCTTTGAAAGAAGTCTCTTATACTCACAACTCAAAAAACAGTTAAAACAATAACATTGTGGAATGATATTACAATTCAAGAGAACTGTTTTTTTATTATTATTTGAATATGTTAAAATTGTAATGTATCGCTGTGATCAAAGCTGAATTTAACATCATTACTCCAGTCTTCAGTGTCACATGATATTTCAAAAATAAATCTGATTTGCTGCTCAAGAAACATTTCTGATTATTAACAATATTTGAAAAAAGATGTGCTGATAAACATTTTAGTGTAAACTTTTTTTTTTTTTTTTTTTTTTTTTTTTTCAGGATTCATTGTTAAATAGACTCCAGACCTTTAAATGGTTTTGTACAATACTGTTCAAAAGTATGCAGTCAGTGAGGTTTTTTAATAAATTCATTTTTATTCAGCAAAGATGTATTAAATTGATGAGAAGTTAGAGTAAATATTTTTTTCAAATAAACACTGTTCATTTTTAACTTTGTTCATTAAGGAATCCTGAATAATACACACAAAACAAAATGCGAATCAGGAATATTTCCTGAGCAGCAAATCAGCATATTAGAATGATTTCTGAATCATCATGTAAAATACATTTAAAAGAGTAATGATGCTGAAAAGTCATCTTTGATCACAGAAATAAAATACATTTTAACATCACTCACTCATGTTTGGATGTCAAAACCTTCTTAAAATAACTTTAATAAAGAATTGTAAACAATGCATGGTGATATGCATTTTTTCACTACATATTTGCATATATGAAGTGATTTAATGAGCTTTCTCATGCAGCTTACCTATGTTTCCCACATCTCTGTCAGCAGCTTCCTTCAGAAATTTAGATATCTTGGAGCTTCTCTTCTGTTGTAGAAGTGTTACTCCTGAAACCCCAGAACAATTTTTATCAATAATTGTTTGCCATTAAATATCAAATCACGTTTTAAGTGACGTCACCGATTAACAGTAAAGTTACAGCACATATTTTAGGCTAAATAAATTAGTCTAATTCCAATAACCCATTGACAAAACCTTTACAAAGCTATTAAAATCTCCCAACTACACATGAATGTGATGAAGTCAAAACTTTGATAAATCAGAGCTCAATACAGAGTTAGCATACAATGTCTGAAAACAGTTGAGATGCTAACGGACTTTTTTGAAGACACTAAACCGTCTTTATGAAGTAAATATTCAACAGAAGCGTATCAATTACAAGAAAGAAAAGTGTCAGGAACAGTTGTATGTAATATTTGTGTGATTTTAGGGACTAAACTCGCCTGAAAACGGTGAAAACAGCAGAGAGAGACGCAGTGTTGCAGCTATCAGTTGGAGAGTTGACGCCCCATTTCCATGGTATCTCCCTCCCTGCAGTGTTTGAATGAGACTCAGCACTCGAGTCCATCAAAACACGTCACAGTCACGCACCATTTAAATAAACATATATTATATAGAACATAAACAACAACAAAACAAAAAAATTAATTTTGAATATTAATCGTTTTGTAGTTATATGACCCATTCATACATAGGTGTAAACTGCAACCCGCACGTGATAGTGGGACAAAGTAGCACTTTTATAGATTTTTTTTTTGTTTGTTAGTTTTTTTTGTTAGATTTTGTATTGTTGTTTTTACGATCATTAGAGAGATCCCAGGGCACCTAATGTCAAAAAAATTGATTTATTACCCCTCATAAAGATAAGACTCCCCACCCACCCAAACTGGACACCTGTTTGTCCACCCCCACCCATCTAAATGAGCATCTGTTTTTACTGTCCAGTGATCCTAAGGTGTTTATGAATGTTTTGGGAACCGTGTTTTTGTGTGGGCCATTGAAGACTATTATGTGTTTAAACTTTAAATTGTGAAACTGTGTTAAACGGGACAAAGGGAAGTTTTTATTGGAGTTTTTCACGCACACATATCAACAAAAAATATCAAACATATACGTAAAATGAGTAACGACTTGCTAGCGTTGTTGTAATGAACTCTAACTAGTTTAAAAACGTTTTAAGTTAAATAAAAAGAAGTAGAAGTGTAAGTGTTTGTTTATTTAAAACAAACAAAGCATCTGACACCTTAGTTAAAACAATAGCATAACATTACAAAGCTAAATAATATAGAGTTGACTCATCTTACCATCTTCTAAAACAAAAAAAGCATCAGAAGCGAACATTTACAACGTTCTATCATTACAGATTAAAAGGTAGCTTTTCTCACAAGTTACAGCAAATAGATCTGACTTATCTTACCTGTCTTCTAAAACAGAAAAAAAGCATCTGAAGCGAACGTTAAGTAAAAAGTCAAAATCTTGTAACAAAAATTAAACAAAAGAAAAAGAGCAGCCTCCGTCAGATAACCACGCACTAGCGCGTCAAACTCAGAATGACTTTACGCCGCTGAGTCCAGACCACGCCTTCCGCCACCCCCCTAACAGCGTAAGGAGAGACCGATGCAAAGATTTAAAATAATTAAAGTAATGTTTTAACATTAGAACAAACGTTATTTTTAATAAATCTTTAGCATTTCTTAATTAATGAAACAATTCGGCACTCATCCTAAAGCTTTTCACTTTAAAATTAGGTTAGTCTAGTTTTTGCCTTTTAAACAAACAGTAGGCCTACCTAAGCCGCAGGGTATTTTATTTACTTTAGTTTAGTTATTAGCACTTAATTTAGTAATTCCTTTATTTACTCTTCTATTTTTGTCAAGTTTAAGACTTCTGACGTGTTATATAACCCAGACTTTTTTCACATTTAAAAATTAGGTTTTTAATTTTTTCTTATAAAAATCGCCTCTAAGCCACAGGAAAAGGTTGTTTGTCTTGTTTTATTTTATTTTAGTACTTTAATACCTTTATTTACTCTTTGATTTTGTCAATCTTTAAACTTTCTAGCCTGTTATAATGGTTCAAACGCATACACGCGTATGTGAGCGGAAACCGGAATGAAAGCAAATGTTTCGGGCGTCTTTGGATTTTTCAGTCATAATTAGACACCTAAACTTTTTACATTATCGCACGAAATGTAAATACTTCGTCTCACGCAGGGGGGCAGCGAAATGAGAACGACACTGTGTAACTGGACATATGATTAACGACGCGACCGTATCAGATCAAGAGAGTTGCTGTAAAACATCTAAAGGTGTTTCTGGAGACGCAACTCATTTGCAATCTAACGAGTTTTTTGAGGGGGTCTGGCATCGTAAACTTTGGCGTTGATGTTCATTTATCAAAGGATGCGTCCCCTTTTGAAGTTTTTATATGACACATAGCTGGTTAAGTTAAAAGTTAGGTATAGTTTAGGAAGAAAATACTCAAACATAAATACAAACATACACAAACAATCCCCTACATTTAAACATTTAAACTTTTATGATGTCTCATACAAACCTTTTACAAAGTTGTGAACTTTTAGAATCACACACGGGTATCTCTACAAGATGATGAAAAGCAGCATGATTAAACAACAATATAACTATTGTTTTAACAAATAAGTTAAGATTTGTAGTTTTTATATCTCTCAAACCTAAAACATGAACCTCTAAAGCAAGGATTAGAAGCAGTCAAACGATCCTGTGATGAATACAGAGAATTTCTTCATGAATTAGACTGAAAATGAATTGTCATAGGTTGTTCGCAAAAAAAGTAATTCCTAAACAAGGTACTACAAATGCCTCACAGAATCTTTACAACAGATTAGACTTTCTTTCTCACTTTAAAATTGTATTATTTACCGTGGTGTTTAAATGCGGCATGTTTATTTTCAAAGTATGATGTTTTATTTTTATTAAAATAAAAACGACTGGTCTATATAGGTTTATTTTACTAAGAATTGATCAAATAATTGACAGAGGAAATAATTCATATAAACGATAAATCCAACTTATCAACCCCCGCCTGATTTGTCTGACGGTTTGTGACAAATATCTTACTGATACAGTTGTGTTAAGATATTAAGTATGTGTAAAACATGTGCAAAGTTCAATATTACTGTTAAAAATAGTATAATAAAACACAAACACTCGCATAAAAAACAAACACACACACACTAAAACAAACCTATACAGTTAAACATTTAGACTTGTATGATGTTTCATACGAAACTTTTACAAATAAAAACTTCACACTGGGTATCTCTACAAGATGATGAAAAGCAGTATGATTAAACAATGATATATCTTTTGTTTTAACAAATAAGTTTTAGATCTTTCAAACCTAAATCATGATGTTCTAAAGCAAGGATTTGAAACAGTCAAATGAACCTCTGATGAATGCAAGTCAGTTACAGAGATTTTCTTTATGAATTAGAGCTAAATCAGATTAAAAATTAGTTGTCATAAGGTAGTTTGTAACAAAAGTAATTGCTAAACAAGGTGGTGCAAATGTCTCACAGAATCTTTACAGGAGATTCAACCCCGCCTGATGTGTCTGACTGTTTGTGACAAATATCTTACTGATACAATTGTGTTAAGATGTTAAGTATGTGTAAAACATGTGCAAAGTTCAATATTACTGCTAAAAATAGTTTAATAAACCACAAACACTCACATGAAAAACAAACACACACACACACACTAAAACAACCCCTGCAGTGAAACATTTCAACTTTTACGATGTCGTATAAATACACTTTTACAAATAAAAACTTTTAGCATCACACAGGGTATCTCTACAAGGTGATGGAAAACAGTATGATTAAACAATGATGTAATTTTGTTTTAACAAATAATTTTCACACCTAAAACCGTGATGAGGATCCGAAGTTGTCAAATGATCCTCTGATGAATGCAATGCGCTTACAGAGGTTTTTTCTTTATGAATTAGATCTAAAATAGACTAAAATTAGCTGTTGTAAGGTTTTTTACAACAAAAGTGTCTTAAACAAGGTGCAACAAATGTCTCATCTTTACAACAGATTAGACTTTCTTTCTCACTTTAAAAACGGTATTATTAACCATGCTGTTTAAATGCAACATTTATTTTTTCACACTATAATGTTTTATTTTATTAAAATAAAAACAATTGGCTCTTTATAGTTTTATTTCACTAAGATTTGATCAAATAATAGATATAAGCAACAATCAAATATTTGATAACTCCATCTTATCACCCAAACTGATGTGTCTTACGGTTTGTGATGACATCAGAATCAGAGTCAGAATGAGCTTTATCGGTCAGGTATGTTTGCACATACCAGGAATTGTTATAGTGACAGAAGCTCCACAGTGCAACAGAAAGACAGCAACAGAACAGGACACAGATAATAAAAGAATAATATACAAATAGACAATGTACAAAATAGCAAAAGCGCAATATATAATATAGACAAATATGTATGTACAGTTATGATATGTGCAAAATTGAAATGAAACAATAAGCATGTGTTAAGATGCACGTTATGCATGTATAAAATGTGTAAAGTTCAATATTACTGTTAAAAAATAGTTTAAAAGGTCATTTTTAGCTTTCATATAGGATTCACAACCACACTCAGTTGCCTTTTGTGTAACAGAGACCCACCCCCGGGGCAGATGAAAATAGAATAATTACTGAAAGACTTTTCTTATTATAATAAGATATTATAATGACAGACTAAAAACTTTAGATTGATTAAAACAACTGAGGTTACGCATTTCTCTTGAATATGTATACAGTAACCAGTGAGTACATGAAACATTATTGAATAAATACACATCCTTGTAAATTCAGCATGATTCTATCATATTAATCAATAAAAAAGAACAACCGGTTTGTTGGAAATAAAAAAAATTAAATAGTGTTGTGTTTCTAAGTTAGAATGTTTATAGTGTGTAGTAAAATCTTAACTTTAACCTAAAGCATTTTTCTTTCAAACTCTCTCACGCACGCACACGGCTTTCCCACAAACTCCCAACAACATACATAAGTTTTGTTTTATCATCTAGAAACCCTATAATGGAGTTATGTTTTGCATTATTACAACTATAGATGCCGAAAGAGGTCATTAACCTGTTTAACCTGTTTAAAATGCGAACAATATCACTTAAGACTAGATTGACAAACAAGGGTACGATCATAAAACAAGCCTGGATCCAATTTGAAACATTCTAACAACAAGTACAACCACTGCAGCAAATGTATCCAATCAATCAAACCAACTTTATTACAGACTCAAGGTCCAGATTTAAAAAAGACAGTAGACAGCATATACAACCCATAGCATCTATCACAGACATAAAGAGTTACAAAATACAGCAATACCGGTGTCTCCACAACTTTGACTGATACCGTGTAGTACTAACCCCTATATTTGATAAACCCGCAGTAATCTCATTTTTAGAAGCATTAAGCCGACAGATAAAACTATACATAAGATTTCGTAACAGTGTTTTAAAAGTGATTACTCTCGCACTCACAAACATTTCACTTGCACTATGCACTATGACATCTAGGCCTCCGTAGTAAGATTCTCCTTGCATCATTATAAGCTACTTGCGGCTTCTGTAAACTAGATGCTCTGTAGTTACGCCGCAAATGAGTTGTGTTGTACGGTATGCTTTGAAAAGTGATACCTTTACCTCATCTGAACAGAAACTAAATTTATGTAAAGTATATTCGCCTGCATATACATCATACGGCGTAGCCTTTCAATAGCCTCGGCATCTGTCACGCGTTCAGTGATAAAATGTCCAAGGTATTTTACCTTCGCACACACAGTGAGACTCTTATATTCGCCTGCATATACATCATATAATTTTCTTCACTCAATGTATGATTGTATACTCAACAGTTATTATAAAATGTTGACTCAACTAACTCGTTATTCTGTTCTCTGACTTCATAAAAATGTCTTTATTTAAAATATTTAAATGTAACGATTTACGCGGTACAGATACCAAGTTTTTTTGTTTGTTGTTATCAATTTAATAATATTTAATAAGAAACGATCTTGTATATCTGATATAAACTAGGATGATATAATAATATAATGTAAATGTCTCGAATGAAGACGCAATATTTTATTAAATCAACCAAATTTGTAGAAATATTGACTTATGCGAACAAAGAGGAGCTAACGAGACAAAGCGTAAGGCCTAACAATTACAATTAGGGTTGGGAAAATAAGATAAGGATGGTGAAACCGCGGTACACAAATTCAAACGGAAAGAACGAACAAAGTCATGGAAACTTCTTTGAAACGGTTCAGGTTTCAAAGCGTAACGCTATGAAAAACTTTGCGGTTTATATCTCACGAAGGTGTGAGGAGGCCTATAACAGTAGCGCCGATAAACATGTAGGTAGATGAAAAATGTTAAATAGAACGCAGCTCTGATGTGTCGTATCTCAGTAATAAACAGTTGCATTTGCTAACTATTGGAATTTACGACATGTTAAAAGGGGGGATGCAGAGTATGCCAGGCATATGGGCCCAGACCGCTAGGGGGCCCCAAATTACGACTTTGGTTATTTTTTTTTTTTTATTTGAGCGCGTCTTCTAGCACTTTAAAGGATAGATACACCTGGCCAATTTGCCTTTTTTTTTTTTTTTTTTTTTGTATAGCTGTTCATAATATTGTTTTTATTAAATGTGACCAAATTTCATTGTGAATGAATGACATTCTTGAACTGACGGCATGAAGCGCGCTGTCATACGGAAGTAAACATGGAGGCCACTGAATTTTAATAGGTTTACCCCGGTTTACCCTAATTTTACACGTTTACCCTTTCATTTATAAGCTGATGTGCCACGAAAGCCAGCAAATTCGCGAGTAGGCTATAAGGAGGACGAAGATGAGGAGAAAGAGAGCAAAGTTTTTAAATATTTACAGTACGACCCCTTATGGTTAGCTTGTAGAGCTGTCACTGTAATACACCGTAAAACAACACCACTGCCTCTCCCTGACTCCCTTCTGCAACTTTGTCATGTTTAGCCTGTTTCCAAAGAACTACTGATACCTAAAATCTTTGAAGTGACTCCCGACAGCGTGGAATACAAAAGTATGTAAAAAACCCTTCTTGGCAGCCTCAAAAACAATTTATTATCTGACAATTTAAAATCCTCAACAAGGCAGCCCAAACAACGTGATGTCTGGCCCTCCCATCCCCAAAAGTTCGTTAGAGTTTTCCCTATTTTCCTCGCTTTTATTCGCTTTAAATGCATGTGTACATTTTACTTTCACTTTCGAATTAGCGGCAATTCGGCTTCAATTGAATGAATTGACAACAACAAAACAAGTACGACAAACTCACTTAGGCTATATTAAATGTAAAATGTTTACACAAAATGTTTAATATATTAACAAAGCGAATACAAACACCATGCTATCAGGCCTAATATAAAATAAATACATATAAAACACTGAAAATCAGCAAACATTAGTAACAAATTTATTTGGTGGAACCAAATAAATAAGAAACGAATGTTAAAAAAAGCTTCCAAAATCATCTTAGATAAACGGCGAAAGTCAAAAGGCCTTCCAAAGTCTACAATATTTTTAAAGCATGTGCTTTTATACTTCGTTTCGAAACTAAATCTTTCTCACCTCACTCGTCAGCTCGACTCACTCTCCTAACGTGATAAATGAAATCCGACTCCTGCAGCTGATCTGAGATGCGACTGTTGTTTGGCACACTGCATTGTTCAAAGTAAAAACAAAAAAATAAAAACAAAACTTTATTATGTTAGATTTAATAATTAAAAAAAATGGTAAAAAAACAAGGATATTTCTCTGGCATTTCGTTCTTTTGCTGTATCGAAAGCTTAGGCTGCCGAACCGTGACACCACTGTGAGTCCTGTCGAAACGAACTCCCTGCTCTTGACTGAATAACTTATGATTAATCTACAGCCTACTCCATTTATACAGCGTAGAATATGCAATGTTATTTTACATTTTATTATTTATTTTCTGTACTTGGAACACCTACAAATCTGAAAACCCAAAACATCCTTTATGTGTATCTTTGTTCTATTTATTTATTTGTGCTATTGCTTGTAATTTGTTCATTTGTTCTTCTTAATTTAAGTCAAAAGGCCTGTTCTCTTGTCTTTAATAATATTTGAACTTTATATTTGTTAGTAGTTTTTGCTGTGTTATTGAAATTGGAATCGTGAATTGTAAAATTTAACTGGTAGGCTATAGGCCTATAATTTTGATGTTATTTGCTTATTTATTATAATACAAGATAACGGGTCAAAAACAATTATAACTTTTTTTTTACAACAAAGTTAGGCTACTTGAAATAAAATATTTCAATGTTACTTGAAATAATACAAATATTAACTAGTGTTGTCACGGTACCAAAATTTCAGTATTCGGTACCGATACCAGTGAAAATCCACGGTTCTCGGTACCAATTTCGGTACCACATGCTAATTAAAAAACATTTTTAATAATAAGATCAAACAAAAATAAAATGTACAAAAATCAATGCCATTCTTTATACTTATTTAAATTGTGTTTCAAGTTTTTCCGCAAGTAATAAAAGTATGAAAAACAGTAAACAAATTTCATCCAAATTTAATTTGTCTTTTAAATAATGAAATTTAAACATTTTATTTTATTTTTTTGGTAAAGAGGAGGGTAAAAGGGGATTTACTATTAAAATTAAAATATGGAAGAAATAGTGTGATTATTTCTTTAAAAATAAATATTTATTAATTTTTTTTCAACAGTAGTAATAGTATCACATACATTCTACTAAATAATAGTAATATATTTCTGGCACAATGTCTTTAAGATAAACCTTTATTTTGACGGGTTGCCGTGAATACCTTTAAATTTCTGTGTGTAGCTATATGATATGAAGCTGGCTTTACTCAAATGAAACGGTAAAATGCTCGTGAAGTGACTCTCAGAGCAGTTCTGGAAACGTTGTTTATGTATTTATGTCCTCATTGAGACGGCAGAAGCTGAAATCACCGCGAGCGTCACGCGCGCTTCAGTGTATGTAAAAAAAGACGCGCGTCTCTGCCATTCATTCATTCATTCATTCATTCAATCATTCACACAGAGACTCGCAGAACATGCGGGATTCATATCTGAATCGACTTTTGCGGCTTAATATTTACAGATACTAGTCCGTATCGCGATTTGACTTAAATGACCTACTTTTGATTAATTCATCCAAACTTTGACCAATTCCGTGACATTCCGTGCCAAACTGTAACTTCCGTTTTTATAACTGGATTCCGAAGTTCCGTCCGCGTTTTCTGCATCGCGGAAATCACCGGGCTGTACGCGTCAAGAACCGGGTTGACCGGGTACTCGGTACCACCGGTACTTAAAAAAAAAATGGTACCGTGACGTTTTCATTTTTTTAGTACCGACTTGGTACCGAAGTACCGGGTCTTTTGACAACACTAATATTAACAGATAAGTTATTTAAATTTTGTATACTTATTCTGTTTCTTTCAATTTCTTATTAAGCGTTAAAAGAAAAAAAAATCATCTGGAAGAAGGGGGCCCAAATTTCTGTCTTGCATACCCCCCTTAAAACTCTTCATGGCGCCCCTGCGTGTCGGTATAATGCAGATGAGGTCAAAAACTGCTTGCCGCATGTTTTCATAAAATGAAGAACAAAATATTAAGACATCCGTTTTCTGGGTCAGATCTAAAAGACAGACGCCTAAAACGCCGGTGTCAAAGCATTGGTGTGGACAGAATAAAAAAAGACATGAATCATACCGCCTTTCGCTTAAAATGACTTATCAACTGTAAGTCGTTTACCTAACTATTGTTTTATAGTATTTGATAAATGTTTTATGTATTACGGCTGTTTAACAAGTTTGAAATGTTTTAATGTTCCTGTTTAAGAGTTTTATATTCAGCATACCGTAAATAAAGCGGTTATAATTCCATAACAGTACGCACTTCAGCGGTTCTTTGTGTGATTTCATAATAAAAGCATCTAAATTGTTAACAGACTATTATCTTTTATATTAAAGCTTAATAAAACCGTTAAGTACCGCGCAGTTGTGTAAGACACGAACCAAAACATTACGTTATTATGTTATCGGTCCTTTTACACATATTTTGTGTGCTATCGATTTTAAGAGTGTATGGTTTATCGTTCATGCAGATTATGTTTTAAAGTTGTTAAGCCAAATCGATGAGTTTATAAGACCGGTTTATTCTTTCTACACACTTATACTTCAGACATGTAGAACATATCAGCGTTTACGTGTAGGCTACTCAATATTGGTCGGTCTGACTCGTATCCGACATGAGGGATCGGTGAATGAAATCATGACCACAAACAGGTTAAATGAACAAAAGACGCCTTCACGCTGTTAACTTTATTTGAATGTTTCACTGATATAAAACGACCCCGAGTTGTTAGAAAAGAAGTGTATACTGATAACTGCGCGATGACATAAGGATCCGATGAATCGGTTCGTTGAACCGAACTGTGGGAAAGAATAGATTCACGGAAATGAATCGGCTTCGCTACACTAACAGAGCTCACAAAAAGGGGTTTGTAACATCACAACACAGAACAATATTCTTCACAAAAAGTGTGGACATGCATGTCTTTTTATATAGGTTATCTGAGCGTGCGTATAATCAGTAGTCCGACGGTTTAGAGATCTGTCGCGTATTACCATTTTGGTATATGCATCCCCGACGGCCATGTTTGTAGTGTGAGGTGTATGCTGGTTATTGTAGTTCGTTGACCTGAAAGACGCAACATTTGAATGAGGTATTAGTTGTATGTATGTATGTATATAAAAAAGAATACGATATACTTATGGTAAAACAGACTTTACGTGTATATGTTGAAATGGTGCACCCGTTGTTGTGTTATTTCGTGAAATAGCTTTAGGATTCGGTTGTGTATTCTTGAAATCAAATCTTAAGAAAAAGTCAGTCAGTCCTGCTGCAGGTGTCTGAATACCCAGTCGGTCTTCATCGTGAAATTATGAGTCCATCATCAGCACCATTCTGGAGCGTGTGTTGTGTTAGACTGTTTGCTTCGCGACCCTCCCTCAAGTTCGTTGTGTTCGCTGCCTCTACATGTCTTCATCTAATTGAACGTGACCGGTATTTTTAACACCTGTTAGGTCACGTCTATATTTTCTAGTTTCATCATAAACTAGGTAAGCTGGGACTTGTAATAATACGTCGAACATCTGATAAATTGTTCGTCCAGAGTTTTATCTTACTGCGGTGTTATAATATAAATTTTCCAGTTTTTAAGTTGTCTAACAAAGAGTCTCACCGTGTGTGCGAAAGTAAAATACCTTGGACATTTTATCACTGAATGCGTGACAGATGCCGAGGCTATTGAAAGGCTACGCCGTATGATGTAAATGCAGGTGAATATACTTTACATAAATTTAGTTTCTGTTCAGATGAGGTAAAGGTATCACTTTTCAAAGCATACCGTACAACACAACTCATTTGCGGCGTAACTACAGAGCATCTAGTTTACAGAAGCCGCAAGTAGCTTATAATGATGCAAGGAGAATCTTACTACGGAGGCCTAGATGTCATAGTGCATAGTGCAAGTGAAATGTTTGTGAGTGCGAGAGTAATCACTTTTAAAACACTGTTACGAAATCTTATGTATAGTTTTATCTGTCGGCTTAATGCTTCTAAAAATGAGATTACTGCGGGTTTATCAAATATAGGGGTTAGTACTACACGGTATCAGTCAAAGTTGTGGAGACACCGGTATTGCTGTATTTTGTAACTCTTTATGTCTGTGATAGATGCTATGGGTTGTATATGCTGTCTACTGTCTTTTTTAAATCTGAACCTTGAGTCTGTAATAAAGTTTGATTGATTGATTGATTGAATACATTTGCTGCAGTGGTTGTACTTGTTGTTAGAATGTTTCAAATTGGATCCAGGCTTGTTTTATGATCGTACCCTTGTTTGTCAATCTAGTCTTAAGTGATATTGTTTGCATTTTAAACAGGTTAAACAGGTTAATGACCTCTTTCGGCATCTATAGTTGTAATAATGCAAAACATAACTCCATTATAGGGTTTCTAGATGATAAAACAAAACTTATGTATGTTGTTGGGAGTTTGTGGGAAAGCCGTGTGCGTGCGTGAGAGAGTTTGAAAGAAAAATGCTTTAGGTTAAAGTTAAGATTTTACTACACACTATAAACATTCTAACTTAGAAACACAACACTATTTAAATTTTTTTTTATTTCCAACAAAACGGTTGTTCTTTTTTATTGATTAATATGATAGAATCATGCTGAATTTACAAGGATGTGTATTTATTCAATAATGTTTCATGTACTCACTGGTTACTGTATACATATTCAAGAGAAATGCGTAACCTCAGTTGTTTTAATCAATCTAAAGTTTTTAGTCTGTCATTATAATATCTTATTATAATAAGAAAAGTCTTTCAGTAATTATTCTATTTTCATCTGCCCCGGGGGTGGGTCTCTGTTACACAAAAGGCAACTGAGTGTGGTTGTGAATCCTATATGAAAGCTAAAAATGACCTTTTAAACTATTTTTTAACAGTAATATTGAACTTTACACATTTTATACATGCATAACGTGCATCTTAACACATGCTTATTGTTTCATTTCAATTTTGCACATATCATAACTGTACATACATATTTGTCTATATTATATATTGCGTTTTTGCTATTTTGTACATTGTCTATTTGTATATTATTCTTTTATTATCTGCGTCCTGTCCTGTTGCTGTCTTTCTGTTGCACTGTGGAGCTTCTGTCACTATAACAATTCCTGGTATGTGCAAACATACCTGACCGATAAAGCTCATTCTGACTCTGATTCTGATGTCATCACAAACCGTAAGACACATCAGTTTGGGTGATAAGATGGAGTTATCAAATATTTGATTGTTGCTTATATCTATTATTTGATCAAATCTTAGTGAAATAAAACTATAAAGAGCCAATTGTTTTTATTTTAATAAAATAAACATTATAGTGTGAAAAAATAAATGTTGCATTTAAACAGCATGGTTAATAATACCGTTTTTAAAGTGAGAAAGAAAGTCTAATCTGTTGTAAAGATGAGACATTTGTTGCACCTTGTTTAAGACACTTTTGTTGTAAAAAACCTTACAACAGCTAATTTTAGTCTATTTTAGATCTAATTCATAAAGAAAAAACCTCTGTAAGCGCATTGCATTCATCAGAGGATCATTTGACAACTTCGGATCCTCATCACGGTTTTAGGTGTGAAAATTATTTGTTAAAACAAAATTACATCATTGTTTAATCATACTGTTTTCCATCACCTTGTAGAGATACCCTGTGTGATGCTAAAAGTTTTTATTTGTAAAAGTGTATTTATACGACATCGTAAAAGTTGAAATGTTTCACTGCAGGGGTTGTTTTAGTGTGTGTGTGTGTGTGTGTGTGTGTGTGTGTGTGTTTGTTTTTCATGTGAGTGTTTGTGGTTTATTAAACTATTTTTAGCAGTAATATTGAACTTTGCACATGTTTTACACATACTTAACATCTTAACACAATTGTATCAGTAAGATATTTGTCACAAACAGTCAGACACATCAGGCGGGGTTGAATCTCCTGTAAAGATTCTGTGAGACATTTGCACCACCTTGTTTAGCAATTACTTTTGTTACAAACTACCTTATGACAACTAATTTTTAATCTGATTTAGCTCTAATTCATAAAGAAAATCTCTGTAACTGACTTGCATTCATCAGAGGTTCATTTGACTGTTTCAAATCCTTGCTTTAGAACATCATGATTTAGGTTTGAAAGATCTAAAACTTATTTGTTAAAACAAAAGATATATCATTGTTTAATCATACTGCTTTTCATCATCTTGTAGAGATACCCAGTGTGAAGTTTTTTATTTGTAAAAGTTTCGTATGAAACATCATACAAGTCTAAATGTTTAACTGTATAGGTTTGTTTTAGTGTGTGTGTGTTTGTTTTTTATGCGAGTGTTTGTGTTTTATTATACTATTTTTAACAGTAATATTGAACTTTGCACGTTTTACACATACTTAATATCTTAACACAACTGTATCAGTAAGATATTTGTCACAAACCGTCAGACAAATCAGGCGGGGGTTGATAAGTTGGATTTATCGTTTATATGAATTATTTCCTCTGTCAATTATTTGATCAATTCTTAGTAAAATAAACCTATATAGACCAGTCGTTTTTATTTTAATAAAAATAAAACATCATACTTTGAAAATAAACATGCCGCATTTAAACACCACGGTAAATAATACAATTTTAAAGTGAGAAAGAAAGTCTAATCTGTTGTAAAGATTCTGTGAGGCATTTGTAGTACCTTGTTTAGGAATTACTTTTTTTGCGAACAACCTATGACAATTCATTTTCAGTCTAATTCATGAAGAAATTCTCTGTATTCATCACAGGATCGTTTGACTGCTTCTAATCCTTGCTTTAGAGGTTCATGTTTTAGGTTTGAGAGATATAAAAACTACAAATCTTAACTTATTTGTTAAAACAATAGTTATATTGTTGTTTAATCATGCTGCTTTTCATCATCTTGTAGAGATACCCGTGTGTGATTCTAAAAGTTCACAAGTTTGTAAAAGGTTTGTATAAGACATCATAAAAGTTTAAATGTTTAAATGTTGTTACATGTCTGTCTGCCCTAGTCCTCGTTTCTCCTTATTTGGTTTAGTTCCTGTCTTCATTAAGTTCATCATCGTTTGATTGTCCCCACCTGATTTTGATTATGTCGTTTGCTCTTTTGTTCCTGTCCCCTTTATAAGCATTCAGTTGGTGTTTCCCCTTTGTCTAGTCTCATTTAAGTTATGGCATGTGGTTTGTTTTATACTTGAATTATTATTCCCTATTAAAGAATTTACGTTTCACGTCTCCGTCTCCTCGCGCTCCTTGGAGGACTACATGCACATAACAGAAGACTAGACCGAAACCGAAGATGGAGCTCGCCGCCTACACCAGCCTGCCGCCGCTAATTCCGGGCCGCCGCCGTCTGCTACTGGTCCCGGCCCGCTGGAGGAATTTCGGGCCAGTTCGGCTGCCAAGCCCACTGCCCATGGCGACGGAGACTCGACAGCCATGGGCTGCTCACCTAAGCACGCCACGAAGCACGGCTATCCCGCCGAGAAGCACGCCGCGAAGCACGGCGATCCCGCCGAGAAGCACGCTGCGAAGCATGGCGATCCCGCCGAGAAGCACGCCGCGAAGCACGGCGATCCCGCCGAGAAGCACGCCGCGAAGCACGCCGCGAAGCACGCCGCGAAGCACGGCGATCCCGCAGAGAAGCAAGCCGCCAGAGAGTGCGGCCAACCCGCCGCCAGAGAGTGCGGCCAACCCGCCGCCAGAAAGTGCGGTCAACCCACCGACAGAAGTATACGTCCCCTGCGGGGTCTTGGTGGAATATGAAGGGATGATATCCCCACCAGAACCCGCGCTGCCAGAGCACCCCCCTGTACCTGCGCCAAGAAGGCGCCTCCCAGTCTCTCCGCTGGTCCCGTCCAGCTCACCTTCGCCTCCGCTGGTCCCGTCCAGCTCACCTTCGCCTCCGCTGGTCCCATCCAGCTCACCTTCGCCTCCGCTGGTCCCGCCCAGCTCACCCTCGCCTCCGCTGGTCCCGTCCAGCTCCGCACTGCAAGAGCGCAAATCAGAGCCCGCGCTGCAAGAGCGCCTCCCTGTCTCCGCGCTGCAAGAGCGCCCCCTAGAATCCGCGCTGCAAGAGCGCAAACCAGAGCCCGCGCTGCAAGAGCGCTGCCCAGTGCCTGCGCCAAGAAGGCGCCTCCCTTTCTCCGCTCTGCAAGAGCGCCCCCTAGAATCCGCGCTGCAAGAGCGCCGCCCAGTGCCTGCGCCAAGAAGATGCCTCCCTGTCTCCACGCTGCAAGAGCGCCCCCTAGAATCCGCGCTGCAAGAGCGCAAACCAGAGCCCGTGCTGCCAGAGCTCATCCCTGTACCGGCGCCAAGAAGGCGCCGTCCTGAATCCGCGCTGCAAGAGCGCCGTCCTGAATCCGCGCTGCAAGAGCGCCGTCCTGAATCCGTGCTGCAAGAGCGCCGTCCTGAATCCGCGCTGTCTGAGCGCCCCCAAGAGTCCGCGATGTCCGAGTGCCCCCAAGAGTCCGCGCTGTCCGAGCGCCCCCAAGAGTCCGCGCTGTCCGAGCATCCCCTTGAACCCATGCTGCAAGATTCCGCTACCCCTGATTGTCTGCCCTACAACACCGTGAACTTCCCCAAGAAAATTTTGGGGGGGGGGTAGTAGGGCTCCGGCCGTAGAAACCGAGGCGGATCCTCCAAGGCCGCCAGAATCCCCTGATTCTCCAAGGCCGCCAGAATCCCCTGATCCTCCAAGGCCGCCACAATCCCCTGATCCTCCAAGGCCGCCGGAATCCCCTGATCCTCCAAGGCCGCCGGAATCCCTTGATCCTCCAAGGCCGCCGGAGTCCCCTGATCCTCCATGGCCCTCGGAGTCCCCTGACCTGCCATGGCCGCCGAAACCTCCTGATCCGCCCTGGATGCCTCCTCCGTATCCTGGTATCCGTCCTGCTACGCCCACCCCCCCTCCCGGTTGGAACTGTTACGGCGCAGGACGCGCCTACCGGGAGGGGGAGATATTGTTACATGTCTGTCTGCCCTAGTCCTCGTTTCTCTTTATTTGGTTTAGTTCCTGTCTTCATTAAGTTCATCATCGTTTGATTGTCCTCACCTGATTTTGACACCTCCTGTCCCCTTTATAAGCATTCAGTTGGTGTTTCCCCTTTGTCTAGTCTCATTTAAGTTATGGCATGTGGTTTGTTTTGTACTTGAATTATTATTCCCTATTAAAGAATTTACGTTTCACGTCTCCGTCTCCTCGCGCTCCTTGGAGGACTACACGCACATAACAAATGTAGGGGATTGTTTGTGTATGTTTGTATTTATGTTTGAGTATTTTCTTCCTAAACTATACCTAACTTTTAACTTAACCAGCTATGTGTCATATAAAAACTTCAAAAGGGGACGCATCCTTTGATAAATGAACAGCTACACCAAAGTTTACGATGCCAGACCCCCTCAAAAAACTCGTTAGATTGCAAATGAGTTGCGTCTCCAGAAACACCTTTAGATGTTTTACAGCAACTCTCTTGATCTGATACGGTCGCGTCGTTAATCATATGTCCAGTTACACAGTGTCGTTCTCATTTCGCTGCCCCCCTGCGTGAGACGAAGTATTTACATTTCGTGCTATAATGTAAAAAGTTTAGGTGTCTAATTATGACTGAAAAATCCAAAGACGCCCGAAACATTTGCTTTCATTCCGGTTTCCGCTCACATACGCGTGTATGCGTTTGAACCATTATAACAGGCTAGAAAGTTTAAAGATTGACAAAATCAAAGAGTAAATAAAGGTATTAAAGTACTAAAATAAAATAAAACAAGACAAACAACCTTTTCCTGTGGCTTAGAGGCGATTTTTATAAGAAAAAATTAAAAACCTAATTTTTAAATGTGAAAAAAGTCTGGGTTATATAACACGTCAGAAGTCTTAAACTTGACAAAAATAGAAGAGTAAATAAAGGAATTACTAAATTAAGTGCGAATAACTAAACTAAAGTAAATAAAATAAAATAAGCAACATTTCCCTGGTAGTTAGGCCTACTGTTCGTTTAAAAGGTAAAAACTAGACTAACCTAATTTTAAAATGAAAAGCTTTAGGATGAGTGCCAAATTGTTTCATTAATTAAGAAATGCTAAAGATTTATTAAAAATAACGTTTGTTCTAATGTTAAAACATTACTTTAATTCTTTTAAATCTTTGCATCGGTCTCTCCTTACGCTGTTAGGGGGTGGCGGAAGGCGTGGTCTGGACTCAGCGGCGTAAAAAAGTCATTCTGAGTTTGACGCGCTAGTGCGTGGTTATCTGACGGAGGCTGCTCTTTTTCTTTTGTTTAATTTTTGTAACAAGATTTTGACTTTTTACCTAACGTTCGCTTCAGATGATTTTTTGTTTTGTTTTAGAAGACGGGTAAGATAAGTCAGATCTATTTGCTGTAACTTGTGAGAAAAGCTACCTTTTAATCTGTAATGATAGAACGTTGTAAACGTTCGCTTCTGATGCTTTTTTTTGTTTGTTTTAGAAGATGGTAAGATGAGTCAACTCTATATTATTTAGCTTTGTAATGTTATGCTATTGTTTTAACTAAGGTGTCAGATGCTTTGCTTGTTTTAAATACTACTTCTTTTTATTTAACTTAAAACGTTTTTAAACTAGTTAGAGTTCGTTACAACAATGCTAGCAAGTCGTTACTCATTTTACGTATATGTTTGATATTTTTTGTTGATATGTGTGCGTGAAAAACTCCAATAAAAACTTCCCTTTGTCCCGTTTAACACAGTTTCACAATTTAAAGTTTAAACACATAATAGTCTTCAATGGCCCACACAAAAACACGGTTCCCAAAACATTCATAAACACGTTAGGATCACTGGACAGTAAAAACAGATGCTCATTTAGATGGGTGGGGGGTGGACAAACAGGTGTCCAGTTTGGGTGGGTGGGGAGTCTTATCTTTATGAGGGGTAATAAATCAATTTTTTTGACATTAGGTGCCCTGGGATCTCTCTTCCAGCGCCAGTACCTGGTTGACCTCCAGGTGGCAGTATTGCGCCTTATCCCTGACACCTGTCAAACGCGAAGAAGACGCAGTGCACGCAGCTACTCCTAGGAAAGCTGTGTTACAGTAAATTGCGATTGTTTTATTAGTCATAGAATGGGAAATGTTACATTAACCTGGTACCAGAGATTTTCTGTGTTCATATATTTAAGTAAAGGGTGATTATCAAGTACCGCGTTTTCTTTACTAGTCTTATTTTTGTATTTGCAATCAATACGGTCTGTGCATAACACTTCATTTCTTTGTTCAAATGTATTATTAACTGTTACATGATTAAAACTGATCTTGAAAAACTGAACGACCACATTGCTATATTAAACTCTGTAAAATGGTAAGTTGGTCGCAGTGCCATGCACTTAATGCCTCATCTGCGGCTGTTCTAGGTGCACATTAACACTGAATTAGCAGCGCTCTTACTGCGTGACTTCAGTGGCGCCGGCGCAACTATAGGTTAAAGAGCTTAAAATACGGGTATACAAGTTAACAGGTTAAAGTATCAGTTTAGATGTTAATATGGCAACACTTTACAATAAGGTTCAGTTAACATTAGTTAATTACATTAATAACAATACTTCTGCAGCATTTATTCATGATCTTAGTTAATGTTAATTTCAGCATTTACTAATGCATTATTAACATTATTAAAAGTTGTGTTTGTTAACATTAATGCACTGTGAACTAACATGAACAATGAACAACTGTATTTTTTATTAACTAACATTAACAAAGATTAATAAATTGTGTAATAAATGTATTGTTCATTGTTCTTTTATGTTAGTTAATACATTAACTAATGTTAACAAAAGACATCTTATTGTAAAGTGTTACCAATATATTTATTCATCATACTGTTGAACTTGACAGTATTTTTTCTCTTGTTATTTCATAGGAGCGCCAAAGAAGCCAGAGAAAGCCAGAGTCTTGTTCCCTGTGTTTATCAGTATCTTTATGTTCATTGGGTGAAAAAGAAAAACTCAATAAACAAAGTAAAAAATTATTTGACAGTTATCCCCCCCCCCCCACTCACGATTGTGACTTGTGGCAATAAACTGATCACAGCTTGACAGAAAACTTAAACCACAGTTAGTGTAATGAGTTCTTCTTAAACGGTGCTTGTTATTATGCAGTTTATCAGGAAATTCTCCTCACTTATTTTAGACATCTATAACAAATGTATATGATTTTTATTTATTTTTTCCAGTGGCAGCCCTATCATCTGCCAATAGATGACACCAAAATCTTGCAATTACAGGCCGCACCTACGCTCCTTTTCATAAAATAAGTTGCTACATTCACAATAAAACACAGTTGAACATTTTAGTAATATTTATTTAACTGATTACGTGCAGCATTGTTTTGTCACTTATACAGTGAAGAAAAAAGATTAGATTTGTATTTTAAAACCAGTAGTTTCTGTGCAGGGATTAATCAGTTAGAAAAAAATAAGATATGGTAAATATATACTTTACACCAAATATTTACTCTACAAAGAATGTGAAATCATACATTATGAAAGAGTTTGACAATACATTGGTAAACATCATGATTAACGCTAAGATATAATATTGATTGTTGATAATGAATATGATGAATATAGACAATGTATTAACAATACACATAATTAATCAACAATGCATATTTAATGATCATATTCTAGAAAGCTAAAGATACATGCAGTTCTTTGGCACTGAACTCTTGTATAGTCAGACATAGGTTTAATAATGGTGATCCATCATGATTAACTCATTAGCAAAAGAATGCAAGCCACCAAGGTGATCAGAGAGGAAGCCGTCTTCATACTGGAATTGCAAGATGTGCCTACACATGCACTGAAGTAAAAGAAGCACATATGGCAAGATAAACATTATTGATGTAATAGAAAAAAATAATAATAATAAATTCATGCATATATTTTGATAAAGTGCATTTTGTAATGTGCATGTAGTAAATCATTTTCACAAACAAATTACTCTCAAGAAACAGTTCTTTAAGTGAATTAAAAACATGAGCAACCACTGTAGTCTGATTCACAAACAAATGACTCTTTTGAGGCAGATCTGTTAATGGATCATTTGAAAAGACTCGTGAGTAACTGTTTGAAAAACTCAAAAGACACAAATCCTTCACTAATGCAACTCTATGAATCTGACAGAGACATATTTCTAATTTGGGGATATACTCAATTCTTGTAAAACTAATTCATAAAACCAAATTGTCATGGTTCTGTTTTGGTTTAGTTTTACCTGTGTTTCTGTTTTCTGATTTAGTTATTCATTAGTTTATATGGGTTTTGATTAGGGGTGTCGCATGCGATTAATTTTAACGCATTAATATTTTTTTAACGCAGATTAATCGTTTGATAAGGTTTGACCCCAACTTCTTCCCGTCATCGCAACGCGGAAGGTTATCTAATATTGTGTGATGAGGATACAGTGAACCAGTGTTACCAGGGTAACGGCACAAGTGAGCTATTTTGCGGGGAAAAATTACAGAGCCGTGGGTTGTGTTTTTTTGGGCTACTTTTTTTTAATGTACTGTGGCTGCCCAAAGTGTATATAGACAAAAAATTAAAATAGATCCTTTTACTAATGTATGTTTTATACTTGTAATGTATCTCTGGCAACTTAAAGGAACACTCCACTTTTTTTGGAAATAGGCTCATTCTCCAACTCCAGTGATATTACGCAGCGCCTGAAAGTAGTCCCCAGCTATATTATAACTAGTTACCTAGCTGGGGACTACTTTCAGGCGCTGCGTAATATCACTGCGCCTGCTGCGGCCATGTTACGGCAGCAAAGTTCCTTGATTATTACGCCGGAATGAGAGTAGTTCTTAATCATATCAGCCTAGAAAATCGCAACTTTTCATTTTCCGCCGGTCTTAGTACACGATATAACTACAGAAGAGTCGAGTTTTAAATAGGACAAATATCTAAACTCTTTGGTCATTTTTGAACGCGATGCTACTGGTCTAATCGGATTCAATGATATATGCTAAGCTATGCTAAAAGTGCTATCGCCAGATCCGGAGATCGGCTGAATGGATTCAAAAACGGTAAAACTCAACTTATTAACTCTGGGGGAGTTGGAGAATGAGACTATTTCCAAAAAAAGTGGAGTGTTCCTTTAAGAACGGAGAGGCGGTTAACATCACAAACAACGTGAGTTTCAGCAGAGCATACATGTAAAGGCTTTTACACAGCAGAAATAAACATGACAACAGCCACTATAGATTATATAAGATAATAAACACACGATTACGATAGATATGGATATGGTCTGTATGTGATTTTCTTGAGTTGAATGTGAACAGGTCCAATTCTTCTTCATAATGCATTTTGTCATAATACTTCACGTAAGGTCGCAAGAAAGGTTTTGTTGTATTTATTTAGAAATACTTTTGATAATAGTTGGGTAAATGTATGCTGGGATTGAAGCAATGTGGCTTGGTAAACGTTTTATTGCCAGTTTAAAGGCTGATAATGGCTGAATAAAAACAAAAGAATAATGGTAAAAGAATAATAAGGATTCTGTCTCATACCTGGCGGAAGTGTGAAAGGTTCTGTTTCCTTAAACTAGTTTGTCATGCATTTCTTTTTCAACACATTTACAGGTAAATCGTAGTATTTTAAATTTGCGATTAATCATGATTAATCACAGTCCATGACTGTGATTAACGTGACTACATTTTTTAATCGATTGACAGGACTAGTTTTGATTAATTATAAAAAATACATCCAAATAAATTATTAACAAATCAAACCTTTAAATTGGAATCAAAATGAATTGGGAAATGTATGTCCAGACCAAGCGGCAACCTCCCGCTCCCTCTAGTGAAACCAACACGGAAGTGACTAAAACTGCAATTCATCGACTGGCCGCTGGAGGCTGGCTCCGAAAGGGAGTCAATCACATTGACTCCCCATGTTAAAATGCCCAACTTTACAGCAGAAAAAAACATGTTTACAGCCTGGTACAAAAAATTATTTTGGTCTATATAGCTAATTTTGCCCTTCCTGACAACTGTGAGGGGGGTGAATTTTTTTATAACTCATCCGTTTAAATTATATTAAGCCTTAAATTTCTGCATAATTAAGGGCGTGGCCACTTGAGTGACAGGTGGACTGCCGCTCTGCTCCAGAGTGTGAAACTTATATTTGTATTTGTGCAGAGAAAATAATTGTAGGTAGGACACTGGGAATCTGGCAATTAGATGTTTTAATCGTTATTGCTTACAGTGCTTTGTTATATGGAGCAGTTTGTTAGATCGCGGTCTCTCTCATTTGTTTCTCTAATGAAGTGCCAACAGATATAGAAGTACACAATAAACGCGGTAGACTTTAATGGACAGTAAAACAAAGGCAGAATACCATATAACTCCAGGCTGGCACAGTATTGACGAACGAATGCAAACATATGCAGAGCACTGTAACTTATCTGAGCTTTCCAAAACAAAGTCAAAGCGCGGTAACTGATGTTATACTGTGTTCTGCCTTGGTTTCTCCGGGGCTTTTCTCCATGATATTTAAACACATGATAAAGGTCATTAATGTCCCAAAATGATCAATAACTCATTTTCGACCAAAAACGAAGTTATGGTGTTTTGTCTTTGCACGGCAGCACTGCTGTCACTATAGAGGGGCGTGGTTTCAGCTCAGCTTCACCCACGTCCCGCCTTTTTGCCCATTTTCGATTATCCGGTAGTGACGCGCTTCCAAGATGGCGGCAGTCGGCTCCGCCCACTTTAGGCTTCAAAAACGCTTTACAGAAACCTACGGGTGACGTCACGGACACTACGTCCATTTTTTTTACAGTCTATGGTCGAGACGCAATCTTATTAATATGGTGTGAAACACCTGTTCATCATATAACTGCCATAGCAGATTGGTATTTTTGTTGTATATCAATGTTCTATTATGTTTGAACTATTGGCGCTTTTCCACTGCATGGTACGGCACGGTACAGTCAAGTACGGCTCACTTTTGGGGGTTTTCCACTGGGTACGGTACCTGGTACTTTTTTTAGTACCACCTCGGCCGAGGTTCCAAGCGAACCGTACCGTTACCAAAACGTGACGTGTAAACTCTGCTGATCACTGATGGGCCGGAGAAAATCGTCATTACTGTGTCACTGAACTTGCGACATGAGACACAACAGACCCGCTAGATTTAAATCAGAACAGCCAGCAAAGGATCGGTCGCAACTTTTGTTTGTATCAACCAAAAAATGGCTGTTTCGTGGTCTGCTGAGGAAGTACAGATGTTCCTCTCGTTGATAGCCGAGGAGCGGATCCAGCTTGATGGGGCGACGTGGAATGAAAAAGTTTTCCAGGAGGTTGCTAAGCTCTTGGCCGCACACGGCTACCACCGGACCTACAAACAGTGTAGGGACAAGTTGAAAAAAACTGAAGAGCGACTACAGAAGCATAAAGGACCACAACAGCCGGAGTGGTTCAAACAGACGATCGTGGAAGTGGCCAAATGGCTGCCATCAGCCTCTTTTGAAACAAACTCTTTCGTCTTGCTGTTAAAAACATCCACATGCCGAGAATGAAGAACACCATTCCGTCGATATGCTCCATTGTTGTTTGTTTGTTTTTGGCGCGTTTACGATGATGTCACGGCAGTAGAGGCGGCGCAACTATAACGACACGTGAATAATCCCGCCCACTCTAAAGCGGTACTAAACTGCAGTGGAAACGCAAACCGAGCCGAACTGAGCCGTGCCGTACCGTGCCCGAGCCGAGTCGTACCATGCAGTGGAAAAGCGCCATAAGTGTTCCAGCAGAGGGATGCCACTTTACGAATTTGTTTAAAATTAGGCAGCAGCTATTTGCACTAATTGTACACAGCAATAGATGCTATTTACACTAAGTGAAAATAGCAGATTTCCTTAGCGATGGATGCTATTTACTCTAAGTACAAAGAGCAATCGATTGAAGTGAAAATTGCAGTGTTTTTTTAACAATGTGCTATTTACACTATAAGTGCAAATAGCTATAGATTATATTTACACTTTTAAAACAGTATTTTCTGCTATTTATACTACTTATTGCAAATAGTAGCAGTTATCTGTACCTCAGTATTGAGTATATAATAATAATGTATTGAGTGTAAATTACCATTTTAATTCAGTTTAATTCTTTTTTATTTATTTATTTATTTTTTTAAATGAAATGTAATTCAGTTGAATTCTTTTTTTATTTTATTTTTAATTAATTAAATGTTCCCTCCTGGTGGAATCTTCAAGAATTGGCTAAAAACACATCTCTTCCCTCTTTATTTGACCCTCTAACTCTAGCACTCTCTATTCTAATTGTATTATTAAAAAAACAACAACAAACAAACAAAAAAAACTACTAACACTAGCTTTTCTATGGTGACCAGGAGGAGACATGTTCAGTTCACTTAATTTTGTCGTGGTCACAACATATTTACTCTTGTGAACGTGATAATATGTTGCAGCCATGAGATCATTGTGCAGGTTTCTCTTTGTGAGGTTTGGTTAGCAGTGACTGAAATGCAGCTTTACACACAACTGCCCGTCTGCATGAAGAGGATCTTGAGACTCCAGTAGCTTCAAACACCTGTTTGCTGCTCAGCAGTGGCTTTTTTACAGCTGGTATTACAATACGGTTCATTTGTTTGACAAAATCTTTCCTTAATAAATCTTTATCTGACCAAGATCTTCTGTGCTCTAAGTCACTCACAAATCTTTTGACAGTTCAATCATTTCTATTTGCTTTTCACTAAATATTGTTTGTTTTGATGCCTTTTGCAAGACATTGCATTGTTTCATACTTTTCATCTTCAGAAAGATCTTTCTTCCTCACCATAATTCATGAGAACTGTGACTTGCTTAATAATGTGGAACAACCTCTTTAAGTAGGGTTTCCATTTACCAAAGAAGACCTGGCAAACTACTGAACAAACCTGTCTGAGATTGATACAAGTTAACTAAAAAGATGTGAAAAACAACACAAACAAAAATCTGACTCTTTATTGTACCGAAATCCTACTGATATATCACTTGCATAATAATTTGGAACGCAGTGTAAATGTAAATGTAAATGTAAATTATTAAATGGATGCCACCCTATTGGGACAATAAAGTCCTTCTTACACCTACTCTAACCCTACCCAATACTTTATTATCAACTTTTTCCTTCATTTCCTTCATTTTTATTCAAAATAAATGCCTTTCCGATGTGAAATGAGATTTGAAAAGGGAAAAAAAAAAAAGTTTGGCAAAAGGCGGGTTTGAATTTGGGTTGATCGTGTCAAAAAGAACATGCTTTGCCATCTAAGTCACAGAAACTGATTTTTAATGAACGCACCCCAATCACACGTTGATAGGCGGAGTTAGTGTAAATAGCCTCTGCCAACAAGGCAGGCTATTCACACTTAGTGTAAATAGACACTCCGTTAAAAATAATGGGTAACACTTTATTTTGATGGTCCCTTTAACACATTCTGGTGACACTAAGTAATGTTGCAACTACATGTCAACAAACTCTCATAAGAGTATTAGTAGACTGTCTGCTTCATATCTGCTAACTCCTTATTGTGTTGGTCTCCCAACAGATATTCTACTGACTATAAGTAACTTTGCAAGAACGTGTCAACTTAATCAAACCCTAACCCTACCAGTCAACTAATACACTACTAACACTCTAATGAGAGTTAGTAGAAATGTAGGTGCAACATTATATATAGTCAATAGAATGTGTTAAAGGGACCATCAAAATAAAGTGAAACCAAATAATGTATTAGTGAAAGGTGTCCTTTATGTTTTTAAAGGGATAGTTCACCCAAAAATGAAAATTCTGTCATTAATTACTCGCCCTCAAGTTGTTCCAAACCTGTACAAACCTCAACAAGCACATGTGTTGTTTACACAAAGCAGAAGCGCATGCATGTGTTGTGATACTCTCTCCACAATGGTGACGTACCACAGCAGACTGAATGAGGAGAAGAACCGTTGAATAAAGTCGTTATTTTTGTTTTCTTTGCACACAAAAATTATTCTCATAGCTTCGTAAAAATATGGTTGAACCACTGATGTCCTTGCTACGTTCTGGACCTTGATCATGGTAGTACCCTTGCTATCTATGGGAGGGTCAAAAAGCTCTCGGATTTCATCAAAAATATCTTAATTTGTGTTCTGAAGATGAACTAAGGTCTTACAGGTTTGGAACGACATGAGGGTGAGTAATTAATGACAGAATTTTCATTTTTGGGTGAACTATCCCTGTAATATAAGATACCTATTCAAAAAACAGTAAGCTACCTGAAGTTGCATTGTAATGTAAATATTCTAGTGTGTGTTTAGTGTGTGTCTAACAGTATACTTTTCTGTATACTTTTCCCAAAAATATCAGCACCCTTGGTAAATATGATCAAAGAAAGCATTAAAAAATTCACAAAAATCTAACCTTTCATTGGATAATAAGAATTTAAAATGGGGGGAAATATCATTATGAAATAAATGTTTTTTTCAAATACACATTGACCAAATGCACATTCAATACTTTTTGAAACCTTCATTTGCCAGTTTAACAGCTCTAAATGTTCTCCTATAATGCCTGATGAGGTTAGAGACACCTGACGAGAGATCAGAGACCATTCCTTCATCCAGAATCACTCCAGACCCTTTAGATTCACAACTCCATGTTTCTGCTTCTTCTCTTCAGGTCACTCATGTTCTACAGGGTTCAGGTCAGAGGACTGGAATGACCAGCAGAAGCTTGGTTTTGTGCTCAGTGACCCATTTTTGTGTTGTTTTTGAGGTTTGTGTTTGGATTATTGTACGGTTGGAAGATCCAAACATGGCCCATTATAAGATTTCTAACAGAGTCAGTCACTTCTTGATTTTTATCTGTTGGTATTTGATAGAATCCATGATGCCATGCGTCTAAACAAGATGTCCAGGACCTCCAGCAGAAATATAGGCCCACAACATCAAAAATACAGCAGTATATTTAATTGTACACATGGGGTACTTTTTATCCCTGTGTTCACCAAATCCATCTTGAGTGTTTGCTGCTAAAAAGCAGATTTTTAAGTTTCCTCTGACCATAGAAGCCAGTCCCATTTGAAGTTTGTGTCTGATAACTGAATATGCTGGAGTTTGTTTTTGGATGAGCGAGGAGAATTCTTCTTGAATCCCTCCCAAACAACATGCGCTGATGTAGGTGCTGTTTGACAATTTTTTTTTAAGGTTTTCTGACCCCGAGACTCAACTATTTTCTGCAATTCTCCAGCTGTGGTCCTTGGAGAGTCTTTAGCCACTCAAACTCTCCTTCTCACCATGCATTAGGACAATATAGACACATGTCCTCTTCCAGGCAGTTTCCTAACATTTTATGCTGATTGGAAATTCTTAATTATTGCCCTGATGGTGGAAATGGGGATTTTCACTGCTCTAGCTCTTTTCTTAAAGCCACTTCACTAATTTGTGAAGCTCAATTATCTTTTGCTCAGAAATATATTCTTTGTTTTTTCTCATTGTGATGGATGATTAAGGGAATTTGGGCTTTGTTTTCCATCTTATTTATATTTCTGTGAAACAGGAATCCATGGCTGGATAATTTCATGTTCATAATCACCCTGGAGTGCTCAAAATGGTGAATATGAATGGGAATATACTTCAGAGATATTTTACTCATAAGAATTTCTAGGGGTACTAATACTTGTGTCCAATGTGTATTTGAGAAAAACATTGATTTCATAATGATATTTTCCCCCATTTTAAATTCTTATTATCCAATGAAAGGTTAGATTTTTGTGATTTTTTTAAATAAAAGATCAAAAGGATTAACAATGCAGATTAATTTTCACAGCCTTCTTTGATCATATTTACCAAGAGTGCAGATATTTCTGCACTCTAAAGGCTACTGCACAGCCTTTTATTTTTGGTCACATATTACAGTGATACAATAAAGAAGCTATTGAGTATGTCTTACTCAGTGGGTCCTGGTGTAGTTGTAGGAAGAACTCTGGTAAACCAAAAAAAACAGGTTTTATCATCGTATGATCAGATGCAAAATTCATTTTGAAGTATAATTTAAACAAGTTTAGACAAAATAATTGTAAAACATTGCCCTTTAGCTGTAACTATATTTACACAACATTATTTCTTAAATGCAGTGTTTATTATTAAAGACCCCCACCCCCAATATGTATATTTTATTTTTGTGTGTTTTGAATGATGGTACAGCAGAGGTAAAAAGGGCATTCACCTTGGAACACATGGTCCCTGCTGGGCAGTCGCATTCAGAGTAACGTTGAAGCTCTTCACTGTTGCTTTAGGGCAGGGTAGAGAGTCCTTCTGAAGTAGCCCTGAGATATCTGGTTTGGGGAACAACATTTGAGTGAATTGTTTTTTAGAAAGTGAGACAGAATGGAAACATATCAAAGCTGTCCAACTGAATCCTTGTCATCATTCTAATTATGCCTAGTTTGCTCTTAATAAAGAACTTTCTTTAAGTGTATCTTGTTTTCTGAGGTTACTTAACGAAACCTACCTTGCATGCTGAATAGAAATATGATGTCACCACCTTTGATAAACTCCCTTCTAGTCAGATCATCTTTGCTTATGTAATATGCATTGACCCAAGCACCCACAAATACAGACTCATTGCCGTAAATGACTTGATTTCCTCCATTTTTAGGATTGTCCCAGTAGCCTATTGGAAAAAAAAGAGATAGCTTTTAAAAGACATAAGGCTTTTTCAAAAGCTACAGATAATAACTTTAATTTTGAAATAATTAAAATAATCAGAAAAATTATAAGATTGCATTAGAGCTCACTGTCAGAATCCAAAGCAGGGTCAGTCGTGAAGCTTTGCTCAAGGGACATTTGCTTCTGTATGTGCGGATTTTGGTCAAGCATCTGCAAGGTTATTTGTCTCCATGGACATGGCCACTGCAACTGGCCATCATATGCACCAGATACAGGACGAACAAATATAGAAAAGGAATTCTGATACACACTTAAGCTAGCCTGAAAGCGATAACCATCACTGGAGTAATACAATGGACTGTACATTGAGTATGACCCACTGTTGTTCAAAACTTTCTCAGAGTCTCTTATCTGCCATGTGTGGGGACAATCAGTCTCTGAAATATTGATATCATCCAGTGAAAATCCTCCACTGGAGTTTCCAGCCCCTTTACGGGCTTCAAATACAACTTGAAAGGTTTTGTTAGCATTCAGTGTCACATGATGCAGCTTCCAGTAATTACCAGGGGCTCCTGCAAGAAATCAAACTATCAGTAACATTGAAAATGTATCGAACATCTTAATAAACTGTTTTGTAATATAGAGAGACAAACCTTTGATCTGATCCATAAGACTGAGAGTTCCTCTGCTATCTGTTTCATTCTGATACTCTCGGATCCAGATGTTGAGCTGGGCAGACTCATTACCACTGTGATAGTAGTAGAACTGCAGGCACTGGACTTTGCAGTTTCTTGTAGGGGTCATTATCTTGCTCTCCAGTCTGGCTGTATCCCCCTCATTTCTGCCCTCAGTGCTGAAGTGCATGAAGAAAGACAACCCTGCAGTAATGAGATTAGATGAAGCATTTATTCTTTGGGAAATCAAAATCGAATTCATCCTTCATTCTATGCAAAAGTGCAAACATCTTCAAACAAGAAATTTTATCAAAGCAGACATTTTACATTCACTAACTGTAACAGTTCTCACCATTTTGTTCTTTGCCCAAGTATGTGTGGTCAGTCACACCGATGCCACTCACTGACTTCACTCTCTGCCAGCCATAATCAGCAGCAGAACAGACGCTCATCTGACACTTAGATTCATCATCAAACCTGCAGTGATCAAGGAAAGAGATGAAAGAATCTGCAACGCAAACAAACATAATCAAAATCAATTTATCATGTCTCTGTGCACTACATTTTTCCTAACTTTTTCATATATGTAAGAGATAATGTAAAGTCAGAGGATTAGGGTGACTGATTTAATGAGGATTGATTATTGGCTTAAAAATTGGCTTGGGCGGGTGGACAAAATTTGGGCTGTTTGGGGTCAATTTGGCGGTTTTCAAACATCTAAATTGTTTAGTCTAATTTGTTAACAAATAAACACAAGTGTGCATGTTTTGCATCCAATCAGTCTTCACAATGTTACTAAACAGATGCACACTGCAGAGGCGGCTGATGCTGATGTTGACGTCGTCTGCCACAACATAGCCAATCACTATGGATCAGCAGACAGAAGAGATGATTCATGAGTGGCGGGTTTTTAGTAAGATAGCGGATCAGATTTTGAATGTAAAACTGAATTATGATATTTGAATGTATGACTGTATATTCAAGTGATCACAATGCCTAAATATAAGTTAGATGGTAAAGAGTGGGAGAGTGACAGCTCTCAAAACGTGAATTACACCTGTGGAGGAAGATGTCACAAAGGCTCTAATATCACTGCAACTCCGAACACAGTTGAATAAAGTAATCAAAATTGGAACTAAATATATAGGTCTATACGATCATGTCTTTTATCTTTTAAATATTCCAGATTAGTATATAATTGAAAGCTGCTGGACTTGATTAGTTTTGACTGTGAAAAGTTCTGTGTAATGTTCTACAATATGTACTTCACGAACAAATTCCTCTACGTCTGTTTGAAGTTAAATTGCGACACGAAGGTAAGCACATTATTGTTGTTGTAATATATTTATGTTTGCATATTTTATGTATGTCCCTTTTTTTCAAACACACTCTGTAAGTATGTGTTATGTCGCAATGACACGATTCACGTGATCAAATTTCCATGTTATGACCTACTACGCCACATCTAACGTTACTGGGTGCAATCGATGCGATCATGCGACACGGCGCTTTTGCCATAAAATATCTTTAATCCATAAAAAGTGTATTTTATTTCATCAGAAAATTTAGATGTCCACAGTGGTTTCAAAATCCTGAAAAGTCCTGAATTATTTTTTCAAATTTGAGTATGCAAAATAGGTTCCTGTAAGCTATCATGGCATGTTTCCAAAATTGCAACTAGGTACTAAAACACCAAGTGGTATTCTATTTAGAATTTATTATATGAACATGAATGTACTTAGTTCATTAGCCTATGTACATAATTTCTTTGCCTTTGAGGGTCACATCGCCTGATATTTGTCCCCCCCACTTTTAAAATGGCTGCTACGCCCCGATTATTCCAGTTAGATATACAACAGAAAATTTGGATAAAGAGGATAAAGTTATGCTCTTATTATGGCACTCATTGGAAGTATAGGCAAATTTGCTCCAAAAACAGAATCTTGGTCGGCCGTAATGGTAGCGGCTACCTATGGTTTACTGAGGAACTTGGCACAACCAGAAAAGCCAAAGGAGCCAAGTCTTACAAAGACATTGTGGACACTTTAAAGAGCCATTTTGAACCCAAACCGTTACTGATTGCAGAAAGATCCTGTTTTAATCACTGCAATCAAAGAGCTGACGAGACGGTGACGAATTATGCAGCTGAGCTGAAACAGTGTGCTGTGAGTTGTGAGTTTGGGGCAATGCTTGACGAGGCATTGCGCGACAGATTCGTGAGTGGAATCTGCAACGAAGCCTGCCAGCAACGGCTGCTGTCAGAATCTAATCTGATGTTTGCATGAGCATTTGAGATTGCATTGAGCATGGAGACGACACTCGGGTGTTGTACATAAAGTGGATTCGCGACCTTCTAGCCAAAGAGGGAAGAAGTGCTATAGATGTCATGGCAAAAATCACAGCGCTCAGGTATGTCATTTCAAAGACGCGAAGTGCTATAACTGCGGGTAAAACTGGACATATCAAAAGAGCTTGCAGAGGAAAGATGGAAGTTGGAAAAAGAAAACCTTATGGTGAGAAAAATACTAAGTATGTGGAGGCAGAGGAAGCTAAACTGCCCATGTTTTCACTGCTAAGTGATGAAAACAGCAAGAAGTCATTCACAGAGACGTTTAATGTAAATGGCAAGGACATTATGATGAAAATTGATACTGGCACGGCCGTGAGTATCATATCTGAGAAACAATTCCAAGCTGTGTTCTCAACAAAGCCACTGGAGGTCGCAAGAGTCAAGCTGAAAACATACACAGGGGAGGTTATGTCTGTGTTGGGACAGTTTCAAGCAAAAGTGAGCTATGACAGCCAAAGTGAATCACTACCCTTAATTGTAGTAAAAGGGGAGGGGCCTTCGCTGTGTGGCAGGAATTGGCTGCAAAAACTTACACTGAATTGGAAGAAAATCAAACATGTCAGTCAAGTGCATCAAACTAAGTCCATTGAAGAGGTGCTGGAGTTGTGCTCTGAGGTGTTCAAAGAGGAATTGGGCACACTCCGTGGGCTTAAGGCAAGGATACGGGTTAATCCTGAAATTCCGCCGCGTTTTTGTAAATCTCGTCCACTGCCTTTTTCAATGAAAGCTCATGTTGATGCAGAATTGGACCGGTTGGAGAAGGTTGGTATAATTACACCTGTGAAACACAGTGAATGGGTGGCACCCATTGTGCCTGTGGTAAAAAAAGACAAAACTATAAAACTGTGTGTAGACTATAAATTAACTTTGAATCAAGCAGCCACTACAGAGACTGATCCACTACCACTGATTGAGGAGTTGATGGCTACACTGAGTGGAGGTACTGTGTTTTCCAAGATTGACCTGGCTTCCGCATATCAGCAGGTCCTTCTCGAAGATGAGTCCAAAGAATTGCTAACCATCAACAGGCACCGAGGATTATTTGTCTACAATAGACTTCCTTTCGGTGTCAGTTCGGCGCCCTCCATTTTTCAAAAAATTATGGAGAATCTCATGAGAGACCTGGATGTTGTTGTTTACCTGGATGACTTTCTGGTCACTGGAAGAACAGAGCAGGAGCATCTGCAGAGACTACAGGCAGTGCTGCAAAGACTGCAGGAGAATGGCTTGAGAGTAAAAAGGTCAAAATGTGAATTTGGAAAAAGAGTATCTGGGATTTGTGCCAAACAGCCAGGGCCTCCATCCATCTCCAAGCAAAGTCGCTGCAATCAAGGATGCACCAGCACCCACCTGTGTTAAGGAGCAGAGAGCTTTTTTGGGGTTGGTCAATTACTATTTAAATTTTTATTAAAAAAAAAAATTGAAGAAGAGGAGTTGGCGCTATAAAATGCCCACCATGGCAGCAGCCAGAATTCAAAGATGGGCAATCAACCTTTCTGCTTATGACTACCACATTGAGTACTGTTCCTCAGAGAAACACAGTAATGCAGATGGGCTTTCAGGTGTTCCCCTGTCTGAAACAACTGATGTGGGCACGGCTGCCCTATCAGAGCAGGAATAGCGGAGCACTTCGAACAAGCTCCCTTGAATGCGGACCAGGGGCCGGATTCACAAAACATTCTTAAGAAGAAATTTCTTCTTAACTGCCATTTTCTTCTTATTTTTTAACTTAAGAAAAAAGTTAAGAATATTTTGTATTCCCAAAAATTCTTCTTAAGAATATTCTTATCTTTTTTCATAAGATTGTTCTTAAGACAAAACCTAAGAAGAATTCAAATTCTTGAAAAGAATCTTCTTAAAAATCATTGTAAATAACTTCTTAAATTTAGGACAGCCCCAGACTTGTCTTAAATCCAAAACAGTAAGAATTATTTAATAAATTCATTGGGTTATTTCAAATTAATTGTAATATTTAAGCATTGCAACAACATTAGCTACATATAATACATAGTAGGACTATTAATAGGGATGTGCACGAGTTTTCTGAAGTGACAGCGATGACTGATAATGTAAACAATGATCGTAGTAGCAACTCTACAAAAACGAGTCAGATAGGAAGCTTTAATTGGACGCTTTTATTTTAGCCTATAAATACGACATAATCTTCGGCAGTATGCAGCGCTTATGAATGTGCCGATACACAGAACGCGTTCGCTGTAGCAGCTCGGACACATAAACCGGAAGCGTTCACTCAGATGAGAGCGCAAAAGCACAGCACAAAAAACGAATGAAACAGATCGCTGCAGCTTGAGACAGACAGGCTATTCAAAAACATGCCGCATTAAAAACATGAAGCTGAGCGCCAGTCAAAGTCGCGACAAAAAGAGTGTGCGTGCTTATTATGACTGCAGGAAGCGCAGTGAGTTTATCAGTGCATCATGTTTTCACTCAGATAAAGACTGTCATTTTCTTCTTAAGAAAAAAGTTAAGATGTTCTTAAGAATATATTTGAGAACTTATTAAGAATTTTTCAAGAATTGCACTTACGAACATTCTTACGAACTTCGTGGAATTTATCTTAAGAAATTTCTTAAGAAGATTTTCGTGAATCCGGCCCCAGGTGTCTCGTGTAACACGCAGAGATAAGGTGTTGTCCAAGGTGCTTAAGTATGTCATGGAAGGTTGGCCAATGGATGTGGATGAAAGTCTGAAAGCCTACCACTTGCATAGATTGGAATTGTCTGCAGAGAGAGGATGTGTACTTTGGGGCACCAGGGTGATAATTCCTGATAAACTGAGAAAAATTGTGCTGAAAGAATTGCATGTCAGTCATCAAGGGATGGTAAAGATGAAGCCGCTTGCCTGAAAATATGTGTGGTGGCCTAAAATGGATGCAGAGCTGGAGCAGGTTAGTAGAGCCTGTGAATCATGCCAGATGGAACAAAAAGCACCATGTCAGGTTCCTTTACACCCTTGGGAATTCCCTGGTCAGAGCTGGAAAAGACTGCACGTAGATTTTGCTGGCCCCTTCCTGGGACACATACAGTATTTATGATAATTGTGGATGCATATTTGAAGTGGTTGGAGGTATTGAGAATGCCTAACCTTACCTCAGAATCTACCATTGCAAGACTGAAGAGGCTGTTTGCAGCATACAGACTTTGAAATGAAATGCAATTCACATCTGAGGAGTTCAAAAACTTCATGCGGCAAAATGGCATTCTTCATTCAACGAGCGCCCCAGGTCATCCTGCTTCCAACGGCCTTGCAGAAATGTATGTGCAGACATTTAAAGGGGGAATAAAGAAACTCGCACACTTGACATTGGACTTGGAGGATAAGATCTCTCTTTTCCTAATGCAGTATCACACTACTCCAAACTGCAGCACAGGCCAAACGCCAGTGGATTTTTTTTCTTAACAGACATGTGCGCACCCGGCTAGACTTTGTTCATCCAGACGTCACTGTTGCTGTTCGCAGGAAGCGATACCTTTCAAAAGTTCTATCATGACCAAAGGGCTGTGGCGAGGTCATTTTCCAAGAAGGATGCAGTGTACCTCCGTAATACCACAGGAAAAGGGAACAAATGGGTTCCTGGAGTGATAGTAAAGCAAACAGGATCAGTCTCTTACAAAGTTCAGGGAAAAGATGCAAATGTCACTTTCAGGAGACATGGCGGTCAGTTGAGACCGCGGGTTGTAGAGGATGATCCTGTTAAACAGACGGACTGCCCTGGGACTGACACCCCTATTAAACCCTGTGCATCAGAAGAGGAGAAACAGGCCGTTTCTGAGACATCTCAAGAGGACTGTGGAGGAGATACAGGGGTGGCACAGGGTCCACGTCGCTCATCCAGAGTTAGAAAACCACCAAAATGCTATGACCTGTAATACTTGGAAATTGCAATCTTGCAATAACACTTAAGTATAAAACTGCTATGGTTTTATATTATACTAGGTTTATTTTGTTCTTTGTTGTTGGGTTAGTACAAAGATGCTGTTAGTTTTGACAGTAAGGTTCTGTTGCCATGTGCAGATTTCCTAAGAGGGGCAGTTAATGTACTTTGTTTTAAAAAAGGGGTAATGTGATATATTTATGTTTGCAATTTTTGTATTTGAACCCATGGGGACTCCGTAGCTCAGAGTACTGAGGCATGTTGGGATTGTTCTGGCGCGAGTCTTTGCAGAGCAGAAAAAGTAAAGCTTTGCGCAATACAGACACTCCATCTCAAGTGTATTCTTCCAGTTAGATATACAGTTGTTATTAACTTTTTTAATAACAACTGTCTTTAAATTAACTTTTTAAATTGTCTTTTATTTAACTTTTAATTAATTTTTTTCTTGGGGACAGCTAGGTGCTTCCATGCTCGAAAGGATTCTGGAGGGCGCTCTGGAGGAGCGAAGCTGGCTGGGACCAGCAGAGATGAAGGAGACGATGGAGGACTGGACAGGACCACCGGAGATGAAGGAGACTCAGGAGACTCCTTGGGCTTGAGAGAGGAGCAGCCGTTAGTTCTGGCCTGAGGACCGGAATGGTTCTCGGAGCTGGAAACGTAGGAGGAAGGGAGGCAGATTTCAGCACTGAAAGGACAGATGTTATAGCTGGGTCTGCAACCTTAGCCCCCAGGTCAGTGCTGTTAGACACCCACTTATGGGCTCGGGGAAACACAGGAGGATATGGGTGGCCAGGGCCAATGTTCAGGCATGTGGAGGATCTTGGCATGGGGTGAGCTGGCGAGGCCCAGCGGTTCTCAGAAGGGGCTGGATGAGAATGGCTCTTATCTTCTTCTACTTCAAAGTTAGAGCTGTTCAAATACAGGATGAGTTTGAGTCAACCAAAGAGAAGTCAAAAAGGAGAACGACAACGAATAGTGTTCTCATCCAGTCCCAACTGGAAACAGGCACATAGTGAAGCATCAAGATAGCTCACCAGTTGGGAAAGCTCAACAAATTCGTCCACATACCTTTCCAGAGGGCAACCACCCTGTCACCGGCAGCTCAGCTGGTCCTCAGCCCAATTCATCTTGATTGTAGGTCCATTCTTCTGTCACCGTGTGTCGTAGGAAGGCAGAAGGAGTCAGGAGATGTAGTTCATAATGCTCTTTGTTTAATGAACTAGTGATGTTATGTTCTGTGCTGAGGCTTCAGAGCGTGTGTCGAGGAATCTCGGCAGCTTTCAGTGAAGCACGTATCGAGGCTTGTATCGCTTTAGAGCAATGACGTCATTGATGACATTCGAAGCCTCGCTTGGCCTGACTGGTTAAGGAAGCAGTTTGAATCTTGTAAAGAAAGTGATTGCTTTTTCAAGAGATGCAGCATGTTATGTGCATGTTTTGTGTTTTTTTTTTGTTTTGTGTAGAATTTAGAGAAAAGGAGCCATAGTTTCAAAAATCGTGGATAAGCAATTAAAAAAAAATAAATAAATAAAAATGAGATATTTTTATCAACCACAAGTTAACAGTAATGTTACAGAACACATTAAAACTAAAGAACATTGTGGGAAATACTCACTACATTTATAGAGTTTGTTGAGCTCTATCACATCATATTCACTCATTTCCAGGTATTGACCAATCACATCTTGGAACTCAGGACGTTTGGTAGTGATTGTGGATCCATTACCATTGCTGAAGGCATTTTTACCATAATGCATCACAGAGTAGTAGTCATAGGGGGTGCCTTGGGTGGTGGACTGGCTCTCATTGTATTTTTGGAAATTGCTCTCCTGCCCTGAAAATACATGGCTTATTCACTGTAAGTGTTCTTTATTTGAATGGCATCAGGATCAGTAAAGCAAATGAATCAAATGACTATTTTACAATATTTAATATAATGAAAAAAGATGAAGCAACCTTTAATGATGTTTTCAAAGTTGATGGTCAGGTAATCATCTCTGTCATATCTTGACTGCTCATGCCAAAATCCCAGTGCATGAAGAAACTCATGCTCAACAATGGATTTTATTCCACAGTTTTTTCCAATGGAAAGAGTCTGACCTCCAACAGTTATGCGACCAACATATGACCAACACCTGAAAAAAAAAAAAAAAAACTTATGTTTGGCTTGACAAGGTGTTTTCTTAAAATTTAAAATAGTTTGCAGGTTATAGGCAAACTGACAGTTGGGTGTTCTGGGATGTTGCTCAAGTGGTGCTAGGTGGTTGTTTGTCACAGTGCTTTGTTTTTCTGTTGAATCTCTATCTTACTATCACTCTCTGATGTTTAAACCGCTAAAATATAACTTAATTCTCACCATATACCATTATCTATCAAACTAATTTGACATCTTTCACTTTTAATCTTTTAAAACCCTATAAAACCGACGGGAGCGCCCGCGCTCCGGTTTGCGTGTCTCTGTTTAAAAGTCAATAGAAACCGAAACCAAAAGGGTAGCGCAATAATTCTTTTTGCATTCAAAATCAGAGACGTTACACAGTCAGATCAAGTCTACAACATGCTCCTGTTGCGTTGTTTTCACCCTCTAACGAGTCTGCACAATTTGCATAAAATGCATATACAACAAAATACACTAAAAATAACATTGCACGTCTTTGCACACATGTTCTATAGATCTGAGGTTGCTAGATACCTTTTATTACGTCTACTATGGCGTAATCACGTTCAGTGCACTATGACCCCAAGGTGTGTTGCATGTGGTGACGTCACAAGCCGCGACATTTGACTTTCATCTGCTGTACGTATATACCACAGCTGCTGCTCCGTTCTATTCGTCACTCTTTTTATTTATCATTGCAATCTGTTGCTTTTTTTTCTTTTTGACACATGCACACAAATGCACCTTTACAAATGCAAGCACAATCGCGCACTCACCTGCATAATGTTAAGACTGCATGAAAACATAAGTACATGCACGCGGAGGTACTAACGTTACTCGCGTGCGACGACGAGGAACTCTCCGACTGCTCATCTGCTCCAGAATCTGTTTCTAGTGGGGTTTATTTTTGTTTTATGTATTTGTTTTGTTTTTACACAAGAATAACTGAGATGTTCTTTATGTATTTATTTTTCAATCAACATCGCTCTCAAAAGCAAAATGTAATATTTTTTTACCCCACAAATTCAAATGCACTCCATTCATCTGTGAGGCATGCCACATACCCCTCTGCATTATTCTAGTCAGGAATTGTCACAAGTGTTATCACAGCCTTTTTGCATTTTAGTTATGATAAATTACAGATTTTAGAGTAGTGTAACTGATTGTTTTACATTATCTTTTGTAGTTGTTCAATCAGTATTGCTCTCAAAAGCAATATATTATCGGTTTGACTTCACAACGCACGTTTATAAAAATGAGTGTATCTCACAAACGAATTTATGTAATCAGTCCAAATCAATTGTATGTAGTTTCAAAGTGTTTTATGCAAGTTTTTTACATTGACAAGTTTGAGGTTTGACATTTGTGATATTTCTGTATTTAGTAAAATATGTTGAAAAAAAAAAATCGATTTTCATATTTTTGTTGGTTTATTGCACTTTTGAGCTATTTATCTAGTAATTATGGATTTCTTACATACACAGCCTTCAAATTGGAGGTATAAGGATTGTATTGATATATGGCATTTGAAAATACTCAAAAGAATGACAGCACAGCATGTAAAAATACTAAGATATACTCTGGCGGAATTGTTCTATGGCAGGTCTTAAGCTGCTGGCACTGCACGTTAGCATTCCCCATAAGGACAGGTAATATATTCACATATATGTGAAGCACTGTTAAATATATTGAAATATATTTTAAAAATACATATTGTGTGTGTGTGTGTGTTTACATAGGCTATTTTTTGAAATTATATTCATGCATCATGATTTTTAATCAATGTGTTTTTGCAATGCAGCAATGCATTTTGTTTCTACACTACCTTTACCATTTTTAAAGCTATTATTATATTATATTATAGATCCTATATTCTCATTCAATTTAAGCCTACTATCCACTTAAACAATATGTCATCAAGTTTCAGTACAAGTTTCTAATTTTATGTACCGGTATTATTTATGTAAACGCTGCGTAACTTTCATGTGTTTGATGGGCGCGCGTTGAACATTCGAGACGCATTTAAACTGGAGTGGAGGGAGTTTCCATGGAAACGGGGTGGCAAAAAAACTCTCTCTGTTGTTTTTACTGTTTTCAGGTAAATTTAGTCCCTAAAATTACACAAATAATACATACAGCTGTTCCTGACACTTTCTTGCATGTAATTGACACGCTTCTGTTGAATATTTACTTTACAGAAATGGTTCAGTGTCATCAGAAAAAGTCCATCGGCATTGCAACCGTGAGCTAACTATAGAGGCTAACTATTAGAGGTAAGCTAGTTATAGATTTGAGCTCTTATTTATGAAAGTTTGGGATTCTAAGCATTTTAAGGAGTCAAATAAGTATTTGGCCCCTTCGCAAAACATGACTTATTACTTGGTGGCAAAATCACAGAGCAATCACAGAGGTCAGACGTTTCTTGTAGTTGGCCACCAGGTTTGCACACATCTCAGGAGGGATTTTGTCCCACTCTTCTTTGCAGATCCTCTCCAGGTCATTAAAGCTTCGAGGCTGAAGTTTGGCAAGTCTAACCTTCAGCTCCCTCCACAGATTTTCTATGGGATTACCTGTGTAATTTTATAATTACCTGTATAACAGACGCCTGGGAGCCAGAAATCTTGCTGATTGATAGGGGATCAAATACTTATTTCATTCATTAAAATGTAAATCAATTTATAACTTTTTTGAAATGCGTTTTTCTGAATTTTTTTGTTGTTATTCTGTCTCTCACTGTTCAAATAAACCTACCATTAAAATTATAGACTTTTCTTTACAAAATGTACAAAATCAGCAGGGGATCAATCCCCCACCCCACTATATATGTATATACAGTGGTGGAAATGGCCAGAATTCATTGGGGGGACTCTAGCTTGTAAAGGGGGCGGGGTTAATAATGGTAATTTTAGATGACCTTTCGGATGTATTTAATTATAAAACACTTTATAATCTATAATAGCATTTAATTAACAACATATTTAATATTTTCTCTAAACTTTCATGTATATTTAGACAAGCACCTGCAATTCTGGCCAAATTAAAGATACGTTGTGTGTGAATTTGCACATATTGCTTTGCAAAAATGTTTGCAGTTAGTTTTTAATATTACATTCTTGAGGACTCTATGCTTATATTTCTTTTCAGGAGCACTAGTGCTTAAAAAAATAAAAAAATAAAAATAAATAAATAGGAACAGACCATCTGATCAATGACAGGAGGGTCATTCCTGGGATTCGGTAACATTAACTTGGAATATACATGTTTTTCAACTACATGTGATTCAACTTCTAAATACCCCACATCATTAGGCACATATCACACCTCCAAAAAAAAATATTCATCATATTTTAATATATCATATTTTCCCATCTCAGGCATTTTATCAGCCTTTTATCAATTTGAGTTTTTTTCCAGCTTTTTTTTTTCTCAACCCCGTAACGGACAAAATGGGATTGGTTTAAAAAGGATTTTACACAGAAATCGTTATAAAACAAACATCTACCTACTGCTCTTGTGTCCCTGATAACAATTTAATGATAACAAATGTAACATTTATCATCATTTTCACATTTTTATAGGAGTGAAACTAAAAATGCACAAATTGTGCATCTACAGTCTCTTTATTTTTGTTATTAATATTTTTAATTTAAAATTTTAACAAAAACCACAATTTTATTGTTTTAGCCCTTAACATGTCAAATAATCAGCAAGAAATACTTTTGTTCTTAATTGTCTTTCCTATATTTTTCTAAAAATATTAATGTGACAAGGTGTGATGGGGTTGATGACTGTAATACATTTGAAGGAATACATTGCCTTTAATTTACATTTCTGGTTTTGTTTCTCTCCCAAATTGTCCCCTTGTTTCTGGGTCAACATATCTGCATGGCCAACATTGTCTTGCTGCTGCAAATGTGGGTGCAATTTCTGATGTATGATGCTTGTCCAAGTTTAAGTGGACATATTATGTCAAAACTTCTATTTAAAACAAAAATATGAGTTGTCATGATTTTGGAGCATATATATTTACTGAAACCATGACTATTTTATATTTTTTCATTAAAATTATTAATAAATGAAGCAAATAACTCAACCCTGTCACAGGTTTACAACCCTGTAACAATGAGAAATACATACTGTATATTTGTGATGGGGTTGAGTGTGATGGGATTGTGGCCACTGCTGCTCATGTAGCATGGGAGAGTAGACCATATATGGCAGCAATAACATAAACACATTGTATATACTTATGAATGAAAATAAAATGTTGTAAAAGTAATAATTTTCCATCTTAATTTTATATGACAGGGTTGAGTTGTTAAGCTTGACAGTACCCTCCCTGATCATAACATGCCTCAAAAATATGAATAAAAAGTATGATACAACTAACCATTTTCTGCACCACTATTAAAGAGACCTGAATGAAGTCACATATGAGTGGAGACTAAATTATTATGGGCGTAGAATGGTTAGTGTGACGGGGTTGAGTTCAGACTGAGAGACATAACTTTACAGTCTGGTTTTTTTAATCTAATATTTTGCCTTTTTTTTTAGAAAAAAATATTTTTTACAAGAAAGGAACACAAGTAAATGCTTACATTGTTGCCAAAAATCACAGACACTATGGACATTTTGTTAATCATTTTTTTTTTTTTTTTAAAGTACAAACTCAGGGACATTACAAAATGCTTGGTTCATGATAGATATAAGACATTATTTTATGCTAAAACTATAAAAATGCAATAATTATTTTTATTAATTATAATGGACATCCCAAAGTTTTGTGAAAAGCTTCTAACAATTAATTTTGGTGAACCACCACTTTAGAAACTCTAGGGGACTGAAATATTAACGAATCCCAGGAATGACCCAGAAATGAACCTTCCTATTGATATTTGACTCCTTGAAGTTTTTTTTTTTTTTTTTGAACCTTTGTAATGCCATTTTTCTAACTTTATTAAATGTATGTCATCTTTTGTGCCAAAAAAATTAGATTTATAAACTTTTATCAAAAATTTTTAACTAAACAATAAATTCAGTTAAAATAATAAGATATAACAATAACAATCAGGAAGAATAAGTTTCCAGTCAAATGAAATCAGCATCAAAAATTAATCTTTGCATGGCACAGAAGAGCACAAATGTGGCATTAAGGAATATTTACAGAATTTAAGAAATTTTTGACAAGACTCAGAGGTGGCATTAATGCATCTCATAATAACAATGTTACGAGATTAATGTTTTAAATATATACATTTCAATGAATTAAATGACTCAATTTATACTTTAAAAATGGAGCAGAAACTGCCAGTAGGTGGCATCAAGTGACTGTCTTTGTCACTGAATCATTCATTCAGTCGATTCGTTGAATCGGCTGATTCATTTAGGAACGAAGCAAGTGACTCTCTTTATGAATGGGTCACTGAATCATTGACTCACTAGATTCGTTCAAAAGCAATGATTCATTCATAAACGAAACAGCGCTGTGTCAAAGACTTGCGCAGAGGCTCAGCTGTGATTTTGTTTTTTAACTATATTTTTGTTGACAAGGAACAGTGTTCCTAAAATGTAAGTCACTTAATATTAACTTTTGTATAAAATCAAAAACTGTTGTATAAATTCAATTTCTCATTTGCAAACTCTCTGTAATCATTAAAAAGCTGTTACCCTCCGTTCATCGCTATCTCACAAACTTCCATTTTAATGAATGAAGCTCTCTACACTGCACACTGAATATATTATTTACATAGTCTCTACACTTTGTTTGTTACAATGAATGACAACAACTGCAGTCTGCTTCACGGTCTGTGCTGTGAGGAGCAGCACGCGCAGCGCTAGAGAAGCATGGTATTAAATGGCAAAAGACGCCATTGTGCAGCGAACCATAAACACAGCGCTATGTTTATATGCAGAACTCGGATCACTTTCATAGTCTTTTGAATGGATAAAATATATAAATCACTTTAATTTCCAAATAAACCTAACCAGTTGGAAATGAAATGCCTTCCCCCATCAAAAATCACTCCCCGGACTCCGTTCCCCCGCACCCTGTGTATATATATATATATATATATATATATATATATATATATATATATATATATATATATATATATATATATATATATGTATATATATATATATATATATATATATATTTATACGAAAATAAATTAAATGCGCCCCCTTTATATATATATATATATATATAAATCATAAAGGGGGCGCATTTAATTTATTTTCGTATAATTTCCATGTGCAGTTTATATGTATCTGTTACAATCTCCAGCTGGAGTGCTCATAAACTACTCTAGAGGGCACTCCATCTTAGTCATACCCACTGTATCCTGGAAGACTATTTAATCTGCACACAAACACACTCATTGCTAAGTCTTTTTCAGCTGTAAGCGCACACCACTGAGCATTTCCATGTTTATCTTGCCTTGTTTTTGCCTAGCCTTGCCTGTGTTTTGGACCTTGGACTGTTTCATTGTTTATTGTAATTGTTTGCTGCCTGCCCTGACCATTGCCTAGTGATGGGCAAATGAAGCCTCCTGAAGCTTTGAGACTTTCCTCTGACTGTTTCAGGAAAAGATTCAAAGCTTCGAGAGTCTTGAACACAGTGCTATCTGGTGGTTAGTAATAAATAAAGCAACCAAATGCCTGTCGGACGAGGCATCCACCACACATAGATTGATTTATGTTACGTGCACAAATAAAAGCCTAAAAGTATGAGCTTCTGTTTATTGAATTTCTGTCTCCGATAAATTAATTTACCCATTAAACTGTGGCATTTAATGCCAGCACAAATATCAATATTGTGTAATAGAAGAATAATGTACACAATTATGAATTGCATATAGCAGATATTTAATTTTCTTGAAATAATTTGCATGTATTACTTGTATGCCTGGGTATTTAATTGAATAAGTCTGAATGAAAACTTACTCGTAAAGTAAGAACTGGGAGTTTGAACATTCCGTCACGCAAAGTGAATCGTGCATGTGACTGGACAGAAAGTGAAGCTTCGTTTGTCATTTGTCACGTGATTTCTACGTTAACAACACAAGCCTTGAATCAAGACTTCATCTGGCATGCCCCTTATTCTCGACACAAGCTCTGATGCCTCGGTTCAAATGTCACATCACTACCATTGCCTGTTTTTGGATTACCCTTTCTTTGCCTCGCCATGGATAATGTTTGTTTGCTGGTGTTTGACCTTGCCTGTCTTGACAAAGATCTGTTTTATTTATTAGTTTATTTAACAGGGACAATGCAGTATAACATTGCTACAATTTCAAGCAGCCGATGCTCCACATATAGGCTTCTAGCCAAAGGCTAATTTGCAGCCCCAGTCCCTGGTTAGGCTTTTTTTTTTTTTTTTTTTTTTTTTTTTTTAATAAAGCTCTCATTTGGATCTACAACTCCATTTTCTTACAGTATCTTAGTAATGTGCTTGGAGAAAGCCTTTACAAGGAGTAGTGAAGTGTGTCCAAACTTTTGACTGGGAGTGTATTTATTGGTTATATAAAACAGTCTATAATGCAATATATTACTAATATTGTGGAATACTAACTAGAACCATACTGTACCCTGTACGACTCTCCACAGAGATGTAAAAGCCTTCTGCTGCTCTGGGCTTGAAGTCAATACATGATTTCAGTCTGAACTGTTCAAAGGCTCTCAAAATAACTCCTTTATAGTTCAAACCTATGACCAAAATCAGAAATACATGAAGGCTGCAAAACAATATAAAATATAAATTAAGCGTTTAAAAGCTGATTGAGCTGTAAGGTAGAAATCCTTATTTTCTTACTGAGATCCGCAGTCAGCACATAGGGGACGGGAATATTCCACAGATTGCCAAGAATGACGCTCCTTTCATTAGGCTTTAAAGCAGAATATGTAAATCTATAAAACAACTGAATTATGCAGTGTTGTATTTATACAGTACATTGCACAACAAACAGAACTCACCATCATGATGTCTCCTTCCGTGAGATTTAAACCTAATACCACAAGAGAGTTCATTTCACAGTAAACAAGCTTGAATAAGACAAATATAATATTATTTACAGTATATACACACACACACACACACACACACACACACACACACACACACACACACACACACACACACACACACAGTATATGTGTTTTTAAGATCTTGAGATAATATACTGTAATAGTTTTACCTTTGTTTATGTCTGTAATATCCTTCCATTCCTCATTAATTCATTTGAGGAAAATATAATGAAGAAAACAAAAGAGAGTGGGGTAATCAGAATTCTGTTTACTGAGTGCTAGACAAAATTTTTTTTTGTGTAACAGTCTGAAAGTAAAATGACGAGAGCAGTCACATCATCAGCTAGCAATGAGCAGTTAAAACAGGATCTTTCATTCTGCACACTGTAAACATTATCCAATAACTATACGGTCTATTTACACTTTTATTTTTTTTTACATTTGTTAACACAAACTAAGATGAATAATGTTTGTTGACAAGCTTTTTTCCCCTGACTAAAACAAGATGATGATGAGACAACAAGGTCAATAAGCAATAACTGTGGCTAGATTTACATGCTATACCCTTGACCATAAAAGAAGAGACTTAATTTCATCTAAAAAATAAAAACTTTACGAAAATCTCATTTTATTTTTGTCAAAAAAAAAAAAAGGCTGTTGTACATGCCTCTAAAACACAAGTTTTTATGTTTATGGTTGCCAGATATCAAAAGTTCTACTATTTACTATGAACTACTATTGACACTCATTGCAAAAGAATTACTGTTATTTTTCCATAGTGTAAATAGAATCAATTGCCAAGAAAATATGCTAATTTCACTTGGTGTAAATAGAATCGCTGCCACAAATTTACAACAGAATAATGTTAGTGACTGTGCTGTACTCACCAAAAATATATGATTGAGGTGAAAACATGAGAAATAAAAATTATATTTAGACTTTAAAAAAACAAAACAAAACATTTATTCTAAAAAACTACAACTATATGTCACTTTAACAATGCCAGTGTATTATAACATAGTCTGTCAACTCTACTACTTACTATAGGTGATGCAAGAGAAAGATCCAAAGCCAAACTTAGTAGAAGAAAAGTGCATAAATCCATTGCCACTTGAAATGATAAAGATCACATTTGATGGTTAATTAATGTTTACAAGTTTTACAAGACCATTAAAATGTGACTAACTCTCAAAACTAAAAGATGGATACATACCAGTTTCCAGTCACTATATTAAGGCTAAAGATTTCAAAATGCAAAACCAATTTTAAGTTAGTATCTGGTAAGAGTCCATCAAGCTTTTATACTATAGCCGTGCAGTGCTACACAAAACCCGCCTTTAAGCCGAGTAGAAAGACTGGCTAGACTGCAAAATGTAAACCACAGATGATGTCTACTTCCGTTGGTTTCTATTTTAGTAAAGATTGTCTGTAATGTTTATTTTGCAGTTTAGCCAGTCTTTCTGCTTGACTTAAAGGCATGGTTTAGTGTAGTGCTGCAGGACTACAGTATAAAAGACTAAAAGACAATAGTATATTAACGAAAAGCAAATAATTAATTAGTCAAAAAATGTAAAATTAAAATGAACAATTTTAAAATAGAAACAATCAAATAAAATGATTACTAAAAATAAATAAATATTCAATTTGTTACCTGCATGTGACCATTAACCAACATCAGAGAACCATGAACATGCACATGTGATACTTAATTATTAAAATATTTACTTTAAATTTTCAGGGGTACTTTAAGCAAACATATTAGGTGAAATATTTGGGAATGTCTGTATTTCATGTAAATAAGAAATTATGTGAATTTGTGCATTTTAATGTGTTTGAAATACAAAAGCCTTCCAAAGACATCAATTACATAACATTTGTCATACAGTGCTTTCATGGCTGTGGTGTGTCACGTGACTAGCATGACGCATTGCCATGGAAACAATAAGGGAAAACGTTCTAAAATAATGGCCGTCTTAAAAAACCATCACAATGGGGGTGTTAGGAGTTGAGACTTCAGTTTTGTCTGTTTCTGTTTCATCTATCTGTTCTTGTTTTCCCTAATTTGTTTTTTTTTTTTTCGGTTTTCCTCATTAGTTCTTTATTAGTTAATTAAGGTTAAGTCTGTTCACCTGTGTTTGATCTCGCTTCCTCCCTAGTTTTAGTTTGCTTTTTAAACATTCAGTTTGTGTTCCACCTTTGTCGAGTCTTAAGTTACACTAATGTTATATTAAAGTTATTTTGGTGTTGTTTCATTTGTTCCTGAACTGAATATTATGATTAAAGAATCTGAATTCATCATTCCTTTGTCTCCTTGTACTCCTTGAGGGCACAACACGTAGAATATTTTAAACTTACCAGTGAAAGGGTTAAAGAACTGCTTATATCCGCTGTTCGACATGTAAATTAATTCAGTTAATTATCAACACATAGAATCAACCAATTAGAATATGGTGACATGCCAATCAGCTAATCAACTCAAAACACCTGCAAAGGTTTCCTGAGCCTTCAAAATCGTTTCTCAGTTTGGTTCACTAGGCTACACAATCATGGGAAAGACTGCTGATCTGACAGTTGTCCAGAAGACAATCATTGACACCCTTCACCAGGAGGGTAAGCCACAAACATTCATTGCCAAAGAAGCTGCTGTTCACAGAGTGCTGTATCCAAGCATGTTAACAAAAAGTTGAGTGGAAGGAAAAAGTGTGGAAGAAAAAGATGCACAACCAACCGAGAGAACCGCAGCCTTATGAGGATTGTCAAGGAAAATCGATTCAACAATTTGGGTGAACTTCACAAGGAATGGACTGAGGCTGGGGTCAAGGCATCAAGAGCCACCGCACACAGACGTGTCGAGGAATTTGGCTACAGTTGTCGTATTCCTCTTGTTAAGCCACTCCTGAACCACAGACAACGTCAGAGGCATCTTACCTGGGCTAAGGAGAAGAAGAGCTGGACTGTTGCCCAGTGGTCCAAAGTCCTCTTTTCAGATGAGAGCAAGTTTTGTATTTCATTTGGAAACCAAGCTCCTAGAGTCTGGAGGAAGGGTGGAGAAGCTCATAGCCCAAGTTGCTTGAAGTCCAGTGTTACATTTCCACAGTCTGTGATGATTTGAGGTGCAATGTCATCTGCTGGTGTTGGTCCATTTTTTTTTTTTTTTTGAAAACCAAAGTCACTGCACCTGTTTACCAATAAATTTTGGAGCACTTCATGCTTCCTTCTGCTGACCAGCTTTTTGAAGATGCTGATTTCATTTTCCAGCAGGATTTGGCACCTGCCCACACTGCCAAAAGCACCAAAAGTTGGTTAAATGACCATGGTGTTGGTGTGCTTGATTGGCCAGCAAACTCACCAGACCTGAACCCTATAGAGAATCTATGGAGTATTGTCAAGAGGAAAATGAGAAACAAGAGACCCAACAATGCAGATGAGCTGAAGGCCACTGTCAAAGAAACCTGGGCTTCCATACCACCTCAGCAGTGCCACAAACTGATCACCTCCATGCCACGCCGAATTGAGGCAGTAATTAAAGCAAAAGTAGCCCCTACCAAGTATTGAGTACATATACAGTAAATGAACATACTTTCCAGAAGGCCAACAATTTCATTTAACCTTTATTTAACCAGGCAAGTTAATTAAGAACAGGTTCTTATTCACAATAACAGCCTGGCAGGAGAATTAATATCTCATGAAATAATTTAATATCTCCTGAAGTTATTACTGAACAATTCACTAAAAATGTTTTTTTTTTAATTTTTTTTATTGGTCTTATGAAGTATTCTAATTTGTTGAGATAGTGAATTGGTGGGTTTTTGTTAAATGTGAGCCAAAATCATCACAATTAAAAGAACCAAAGACTTAAACTACTTCAGTCTGTGTGCATTGAATTTATTTAATACACGAGCTTCACAGTTTTGATTCTAAAAGACCGTAATACATTTTGTAAAATGAAACCCCCCACTTAGAGGGAGGAGCCCGCTAAAAGAATTTAAAGTACCATTTCCATGTTAACACAATGTCCGATTTCAAAATGGTTTTCACAGGATATATTTTGAGGTTTTATGCTTTCAAATAATATATAATTTATGATGATTACTAAAACATATTATAGGGAAAAATGAAACGAAAAATTATTTTTGTGACTGAGGTCAGAACTTCTATTATGATGTAGTATATATTTCGAGATGTACTCTTGTCATAAATTAATCTATTACTGTTCCTACATAATTTGTAGCAAAAAACAGGGATTAAATATCTATTTAGGAGTCTTAGACCTTTCCAACGATATATAGGTTGTCATGATTAGATTAGGATTTAACTGTAATATAGTAGTAAAGTACAGTAGTAAACTTCTAATAGCGGGACGGTAACAGTTAAGGGGTTAAAAAATGTGGTTAAACACATTTATAAAAAATCATACTTTTTGATAGTAATTGTTTGCACTGTGTGACAAATACTGATATTAAAAATGTTATGTTCATACCTTATTCCTTCTTGTTTTTAATAATGTGATATTTAGGGAATTGCATTGAAGTCAAGTAGGGTCAATTTGACCCGCTCCATCAAAATCGTACCCAGAAATCAAACACAATACAAGGGTTAAAAGATAGTATTCTTGAAAACAATCACATATTTCAGAGAAAATCATCTCAAGTAAGTGCATTTTTCCTTGACTCACAGGCTGAGTCAGGTAGGCGGTAGTGTGTTTCCAAAACATTCTTGTTCTCTCTCAACAACGCACTAACATCACACGCAGACGGCAACGCAATCAGGTGAACAGTTAATGGTTAATTCAGTGACTTTATGAGAAGGATTACAATGAAATCTCAGAAGAAGCAGAATGAAATTTCAAACATATTTCATGTAAACTTAATTTACAATCACTCTCTGGAGCCAGAGTTGTCTATTATGTTGTCCACAAGGGGGAAGCCAGAGTCCTGCATTGCTTTCTTTCTGTATTTATTCTATTCACCATTTGAATATAAGTTTTAAGTTGTTGTATATTGTATCATTGTAATCCTTGACCATCGAAATATAGGGGTAGACATCACGTTTTCTGTGTTATGACGTTTGGTTCAGGAGATATGACACAAAATACACAATTTGGTTATGGCGCAAGGTGTTTTTGAGATGGCTTCATTTCTGAAAATGTTCAGGTCCCTAACCTGTACAATTGTGTTTGTACAGGTGAACATATCAGCTGAAATTTTGCACATATAACCTGGACTAGAATGTTTTACACTGAACAATAATTTTGCATTTATCTATTTTTAGAGTGTACGTACACCAAAAAAAAAAAAAAAAAAGTCCTTTTATAAGAAAGATCACTGACTTTTTACAACAGGTGGGATTCAGCTTAGGGCACTTAAGTGTTGCACAACTCTGACTGAAATTCAATGATGCCAAAGCTGTAATGTGATTGGTTATCAAAGTGCACATGATCCAAGTTGACCATTATGCTTTCCTCAATAGTAAGTAATACAGATCCTCTCATCTCCCAAAAGTAGAACAATCTCTGATATAGTCATTTGTATACTGAAAGCATCTGCTCTGCCAAATACAGGTCCTGGTCATATAATTAGAATATCATCAAAAAGTTGATTTATTTCACTAATTCCATTCAAAAAGTGAAACTTGTATATTATATTCATTCATTACACACAGACTGATATATTTCAAATGTTTATTTCTTTTAATTTTGATGATTATAACTGACAACTAAGGAAAATCCCAAATTCAGTATCTCAGAAAATTAGAATATTTTGAAAAGGTTCAATATTGAAGACACCTGGTGCCACACTCTAATCAGCTAATTAACTCAAAACACCTGCAAAGGCCATTAAATGGTCTCTCAATCTAGATCTGTAGGCTACACAATCATGGGGAAGACTGCTGACTTGACAGTTGTCCAAAAGACGACCATTGACACGTTGCACAAGGAGGGTAAGACACAAATGGTCATTGCAAAAGAGGTTGGCTGTTCACAGAGCTCTGTGCCCAAGCACATTACTAGAGAGGCGAAGGGAAGGAAAAGATGTGGTAGAAAAAAGTGTACAAGCAATAGGGATAACCGTACCCTGGAGAGGATTGTGAAACAAAACCCATTCAAAAATGTGGGGGAGATTCACAAAGAGTGGACTGCAGCTGGAGTCAGTGCATCAAGAACTACTACGCACAGACGTATGCAAGACATGGGTTTCAGCTGTCGCATTCCTTGTGTCAAGCCACTCTTGAACAACAGACAGCGTCAGAAGCGTCTCGCCTGGGCTAAAGACAAAAAGGACTGGACTGCTGCTGAGTGGTAAAAAAGTTACTATCTCTGATGAAAGTAAATTTTGCATTTCCTTTGGAAATCAGGGTCCCAGAGTCTGGAGGAAGAGAGGAGAGGCACACAATCCACGTTGCTTGAGGTCCAGTGTAAAGTTTCCACAGTCAGTGATGGTTTGGGGTGCCATGTCATCTGCTGGTGTTGGTCCACTGTGTTTTCTGAGGTCCAAGGTCAACGCAGCCGTATACCAGGATGTTTTAGAGCACTTCATGCTTCCTGCTGCTGACCAACTTTATGGAGATGCAGATTTCATTTTCAAACAGGACTTGGCACCTGCACACAAAATTTTCCAGATGGTCAATTTTTGTCTCAGAATTGTTCAAATATTTAACTTTTTTGGAACCAGTACAAAAGTGTTATGTTTTGTTGTCCTTTGGTGTGACACCTCTAAATTATATTTTTTAATTAAAAACTGCATGTTAACCCTCTGGGGTCAACAAACACGGATATGTGTTTTGTGGCAGATTTTCCTGATAAGGCCAAAATGAGCTTGAATTACTCTTCCATTTTTGATCGTACAGATAAGAGCAATACACCATTCAAATCTGTAAGGGGTCTACTTTTATTTGTATACACTCATAATAACAACTAAACGTTGTGCTTTTGAAGAATAAAGAAAACAAACAGGGTGTATTCTCAGTCTTCACTCTCTCCGCTAACTGCTTTTTGAAACATGTCACTAAAATGAACTGTAACTCAGCAAATACTTCACACAGAGACATGAGAAACATATCTATAGAAAGCTTGATATGTCTACTCTTAAATGAAGTAAAACAAATATTCTGCGATAAAGTAACCCATATGAAACCAACGACATGTCCAGTTTTTCTGTCTGGTCTCATTATCTCTAATTAGGTCACAGGTATTGTTATTACAAATCTCCACGTGAGACACGCGGCATGTAAATGCCCACACCACCATAAACAAAGCAGAAACACGTTCATCTTGGATACTTTTCAGTTTTGGAAGAACACGCTGTGAGGAATAAGCTTTGTATTTACCTCAGAAACACGCTGAGGGGAAAAAGCCTTGTATTTACCCCTAGAAGACGCGCTGAGAGGAAAAAGCTTTGTTTACCTCACAAACAGAACGTGAGCGCAGCTGGAGCTGGCGGAGGAGGAGATATTTTATACCGAATAAGTAATGTTTCTTATTGGCATTAGATAATGTGTAGTTGTGACAAAGTTGAATGCATTTACTAGTTGAACTTTTCCCAAAGTATAACTCCTGAATAAAATGTGTGAAATCGAGTGCAACATTTTGAAATATGATAGGCAACCTTTCATTGCATTTAAATGTTGCACGACGTGAGAATAGTTATATGTTGTATAAACAATGATATAAAAGTAATGTCTAAGAAAGTTTAGACCAATCTTTACTGTGAAATAGCCTACTCTGTTTGCAAATACCTGCTCAAACATATTTATAATAAGCTTAACAATAATAATTTAGTTTCTCAGTTATGTTTTTGTATTGTATGATAATACATGCAAAGCATGTGTGCATCAATGTTATTCATTGTGTTGCTCACGTCTGTTGTGTTTTCTCATGCAGTTTCTGCTGTCTCCTGTTTTCCTGGGTTCCAGTTTCCTGCCACTGTTTTGTATATTTTGGATATTGCACCCACGATGTCTTGACTCTTCTGTTGTTTATTCGTTTGTTTGTTCCTAATAAACTGTTTAACGGCACTCGCAAATGAATCTCAAGTTATTTTATGTGATAGTTATATATATATATTGTGACGGGGTGAAGAATCACACGACAAGAGGACTTCAACAAAAGACCCCGGAGGGTGGATTTTATTTAAAGACAGTGTTGGTGCTCAGTGCGGTGCTCCGTGCTGTGCTGGCAAACACTCCTTGTGCGTCCTAGGTGCTGTGGGTCGGTGTCGTGCTCTTGTGCTCGGGCAGACCGGTCACACACTGCTCTCTGGGAAAGGAGATAGAAATAGCATTAGTCACTGAGTCTTCTGGAGATGTCTCTCCCCATTGTGTGTGCTACAGCGGCTTTTAAAGGCAGTGTCTGATGAGCCTCAGCTGTGGCCGGTCTGCCGGTGATGAGGGGGCGCAGTTGTTCCTCCTTTGTTCCCAGGGCGACGCTGATGAGGGCTCGGGACAAGTGTCACAATATATATATATATATATATATATATATATACACACACACACATTAATTTTTTCCTCACATTCTTTCTTGTAACTCTTCCCTCTCAGTCACATACCTGACTGAATGGCTCATTATGGAGCTCATTATGCGGGCCTTTGTCTTCTCAGTTGTGAGTCACAGCATTATCCAGGATAGTTCACGCCGTCTCGCATAGACACTTTCTATTAAAAAAGTGACTTAAAAAATTTAAATCAATATATTGTTTTCTCTGAATGAGTGAGTAAGATTATTTTCAGATCATTTTGAAGCAAAAATTCTAGGCTACAAGATCCTGTTCTCAAAAGTCTTGTGAACAAATGTTCGGTATGTGTTTTATGGGCTTATTTCAGTTACTTTAAAATGTTAGTTTTTCTCTAACCACACATAAACATTGTTTTCTCAAAAACACAATCATGTACGTACATGCTGCTCACATATTATTGTAGCCCAGTTTGTGATTAATACAGTGCTTTTAGACTTTATAATGATACTTCATAATGACCAGCTGGTATAAAAGCAGGAACAAGATACCCATGCCGCCAGGCTTCCAAGTCCCTGCCCAGTGTGTATCCCTGCAGAGCACATCTAGGGTGAGAGGACGGAAGAGCCTGGAGTGGCCCGTATGTCAAGGCCATAAAATCTGACAAAGGTCAGGGTCGTAGACCATCCCGCAGCGTTGCAGATGTCCTGTATTGGGATACCTGCAAGAAAGGCCTTTGGAGGAGGCCGCCACACTTCGAATCGAATGAGCTTTGACTCCCATCGGCAAGGGGAGCTGAGAGGACTCATAGGCAATGTTAATGGCATCCACAGTGTACTGACTGAGGGTCTGGGAGCCTTAGTCTCAGCGCACCGTGGAGGAAACGTGTAACCAGGGGGTGTCTGCCCACTGACTGTTCACCAAGAGAGGCGTGGGAGGGCGATATCGCTCCCACATAAACCTTCAAGGTGGAGTGGGTCAACCCTGCGGAGAGTCGGGCCTGCAGGAACTCCAGAACTGTACCAATCGAGCAGTTGACTGGGTCGAGCTGGTGGTCTCCGCACCATGAAGTTTAAAGTTTCCACTTCTGGGTGTACAGTTTCCTCATTGAGGGAGATCTGGATTGGAAGATGGTCTCAACAACCTCAGTTGAGAGACCGGAAGCTATGAGCTGTGCCCCCTCAGGGGCCACACCCACAACTTTCATAGCTCCAAGCGGGGGTGAAAGATGGTGGGAAAGGCATACAGATGAAGCCTCGGCCACGTCTGTACCATGGCATCCAGCCCCATTGGAGCTGGATGAGTCAGAGAGTACCAGAGGGGTTATTGTGCTGTTTTGCAAAGAGGTCCATCTGAGTCTGGCCAAACACTCCCCAGACCTGCGACCACTCCACCGGCCTTTTCTCACTCTCGTGACTGCAGTGAGGATCAACCCCGATCCGAGCAGGTTACATACGTGCCTGCATCGTGGTCGAATCCCACACCATGCCCAGATAAGTGGTTCTCTGAGCCAGAGAAAGCACACTTTTCATGGCGTTCAGTCTTAGCCCCAGCACTTCCATATGAGCGAGAATGACATCTATGTCGAACCGCGATCTGCTCTGATTGAGCTCAAATCAACCAATCGTCAATGTAATTGAGTATGCGGAGAGCCTACTCGGGGCCCACCAGAGTGGGATTCACTCCGTTGAATTGTGGCGGAGAACTGAACTGGATTCTGTAGCCTCTCTCTACAGTATGCAGGACCCACCGAGACATATTTGGCAGTAGTTTCCACGCTGCCAAATAGTCTACTAAGGGAACCAGTCTCTCGAGATTGGCCTCTGGTGTAATCACCTCTGGAATGGCGCACCGGCAGGAGACGGCCGAACTAGCTGCTCTAGAGACTCCCGAAGGGGAGGCGAGCATCTCAGCTAGTGACGTAGTGTGCAGGCACGTGCCAGCTTGACCCGCTGCCACGTACCCCATTCCCACCAGTGCTGAAGACGTACGCAGTAGCTTGGAGGGCAAGGATGGAGCCTTTAGAGATGACGCAGCATCGGGGGACTGATAGCTTGCAAGTTGACCGTTATGCTTTCTCCAATAGTAAGTAATACAGACCCTCTCATCTCCCAATAGTAAGCCATATATCTATATCTCTGATATAGTCAATTGTAAACTGAAAGCATGTGCTCTGCCTCATACAGTGCATGCTGCAGAACCGCAGCACAGTGCAACAAGTGTCTAATTTCACTGATCACATGAAGAGAGTGAGAGAGGCCCTTTCAGTGGTAGTGTCTTCGGTACAAGTGTGAAGGTGTGCGTGGCAAAAAATTTGGTTTTCAAATTAAATGTAAAAGTACGTAAAAGTTTTCTAAGACTAAATTGAAAGTTTGAAAGATGGATTCATTATTATACTTAATGAAAAGCACACCATTAAAACAGTACAATGACAAACTAGTTTCTATAACATTTATTCACAAAAACAACCCATATATATATGGCGCTTTACATTTACATTTACATTTAGCCATTTTGCAGACGCTTTTATCCAAAGCGACTTACAATTGGGGATACAAAAAGCGATTCATCTTTAGGAGGCAATCCGACAAACGAAGTGCTTGTAACACCAAGTCTCAGGCGTTGTTTAAAGAAGTACAAGCTAGCAGGGGAAGGAATAAATAAGGAGAAATTTTTTTTTTTTTTTTTTTATGTGTGGGGTATCGTCAAGTAGTGTTGAAAGAGATGAGTTTTCAGCTGTTGCTTGAAGATTGACAAGGAACCGGCACTCCGAATGTGGGTGGGAAGATCATTCCACCAGCTAGGAATGGTGAACGAGAATGTTCTGGAGAGAGATTTTGAGCCTCTTTGTGATGGTACCACGAGACGTCGCTCACTAGCAGATCTCAGACTTCTGGAGGGGATGTAGATTCTTAGTAGTGAGTGCATGTAGGCGGGTGCTGAGCTTGTGGTTGTTCTATAAGCAAGCATCAGTGTCTTGAACTTGATGCGAGCTGCGATTGGTAGCCAATGCAATGAGATGAAGAGAGGTGTGACATGGGCTCTTTTGGGTTCCTTGAAGACCAGTCGTGCCGCGCATTCTGAATCATTTGTAGAGGTTTGACTGTGTTTGATGGAAGTCCAGCCAGAAGAGCATTGCAGTAGTCCAGCCTAGAAATGACAAGGGCCTGGACAAGAAGTTGTGCAGCGCTCCGTCAGAAAGGGCCTGATCTTTCTGATGTTGTGTAGTGCAAACCTGCAAGCTCGAGCAGTCTTTGCAATGTGGTCTTTGAAGGTCAGCTGGTCATCAAAGATTACACCAAGATTTCTGACCGAAGTTGATGGGGTAATAGTTGATGAACCTAACTGGATCGTGATGTCATGCTGTAGAGTTGGAGCGGCGGGAAGGACAAGAAGCTCAGACTTTGCCAGGTTGAGCTGAAGGTGATGTTCTTTCATCCATGCCGAAATGTCCGCCAGGCAACCTGAGATCCTTGCAGCTACCGTTGGATCATCTGGTTGAAAGGAGAGATAAAGTTGTGTGTCATCAGCATAGCAGTGGTAGGAGAATCCATGTGCCTGTATGATTGGACCCAGCGATGTAGTGTATGTGGAGAAGAGGAGGGGTCCAAGAACCGATCCCTGAGGAACCCCAGTGACCAGTGTATGTGCTTTGGATACCTCCCCTCCCCAGGCCACCCTGAAAGACCTACCAGTGAGATAGGATTCAAACCAGCGAAGTGGAATTCCAGTGATGCCCAGTGATGAGAGGGTGGAGAGGAGTATCTGATGATTGACAGTGTCAAACGCGGCAGATAGGTCCAGCAGAATGAGGACTGATGATTTGGAGTCAGCTTTCGCAGTTCGCAGGGCTTCAGTGACAGAGAGAAGCGCAGTCTCAGTTGAATGTCCACTCCTGAAACCGACTGTTTAGAGTCCAGTTTGTTGTTCTGTGAAAGGAACAATGAGACCTGGTTGAAGACAACACGTTCAAGTGTTTTCGCTATGAATGGAAGGAGAGACAGGTCTATAGTTTTCTATCAGAGAAGTGTTTAATGTAGGTTTTTTGAGCAGTGGGGTTACCCGAGCCTGCTTGAACGCAGTGGGGAAGATGCCTGTGAGGAGGGATGTGTTGATGATGTGTTTGAGTGCCGGTAAGAGCGTGGGAGAGATTGCTTGCAGAAGGTGTGAGGGGATTGGGTCAAGAGGACATGTTGTAGGATGGTTGGAGAGGAGAAGTTTGGATACTTCAGCCTCCGTCAGGGGACGAAGGAGAAGATGGGAGTTTTAGCAGTGGATGTGGTTGGTCGGGGGTCCTGTGTGCGTGGAGGTGAGAACTGATCACTGATCGATCTAGTTTTGTCTGTAAAAAAGTTGCAAAGTCATCGGCTGTAATAGAAGTGGTGGGAGGTGGTGGAGGGGGACAGAGTAGAGAATTAAATGTTCTGAAGAGGTTACGCATGTCTGGAGCGCTGTTGATCTTGTTGTGGAAATGTGAGGATTTGGCAGTGTGGACATCAGCAGAGAAAGATGAGAGCAGAGACTGATACCTACTCAGGTCCGACGGGTTGTTTGATTTGCGCCATTTCCTCTCTGCCGCTCTGAGTTTAGTCCGATGTTCACGGAGAACATCAGATAACCAGGGGTTAGAAGGGGCAGCCCGTGCTGCCTAGAGGAGAGAGGACAAATGTCGTCTAGACAAGAAGTTAAGGTAGAGCATAAAGTTTCAGTAGCTGTGTTTACATCCAGAGATGAGAAATGGCTAGGTGAGGGAAGAGAGGCGGATACTACAGAGGAAAGATGGGAGGGAGAAAGGGAGCGTAGGTTTCGTCTAAAAGTAACCGGTAGGGGGGTTGTTGGCACACGGGCAGCAAAGTGTAGTGTAAATGTATGAAGAAATGGTCCGAGATATGTAGCGGTTGTACCAGAATGTTATCTGCAGTACAATTGCGTGTGTAGATTAAATCAAGTTGGTTGCCTGATTTGTGCGTGCTGGTAGTGGTAAGGCGATTGAGATCAAATGAGGCTATGAGTGAGTGGAAGTCTGTAGCATAAGGCTTGTCTAGGTGAATGTTGAAATCACCAAAGACTAGGAGTGGAGTGCCATCCTCCACGAAAGAGGACAGCAACCCGTCCAGCTCCTCTAGGAAGGTGGCTAGAATTTGTCCAGGCGGACGGTAGATTACCACAATCTGGAGTTTAATCGGTGCTGACACAGTAATGGCATGAGATTCAAATGAGTTGTAATTGCATAGGGTAGAGCGGGTTGAGTATTTCCAATTGTTTGAAACGAGCAGGCCAGTGCCCCCACCCCTGCCAACTTGACGCGAAGTGTGAGAGAAAGAGAAATTAGTAGAAGAGCAGCTGGGGTTGCTGAGTCTTCTGGACGAATCCAGGTCTCAGTCAAGCCCAGGATGCTAAGAGTGGATTTTAAAGAAAAGGCAGAAATGAAATCAGCTTTGTTGACGGCTGACTGACAATTCCAGAGACCCACAGAGAAAGCCAGAGGTGTAGTGGAAGATGTAGAGATAGGGCGTAGGTTAGCAGGATTACGTTGCCGTCTGTGTGTGATGTTAGGGCGTGGTCGATAGAGAACCGGAATTTTTTGGAGACACATGATAGAGGTAGAAGAAAAGAGGATAGGAAAGTCGAGTGAGTGAGGAAGGAAGAAAAGGGTACTTAAGTGTGTAGCTCGGTGTCGTTGCTCGGTTAAAGTCGCGCAGGAAAAAGTCGCAGGTCTTTACACTCCTCGGTCTTCACACGAGGAGGCTGAACACGGCTGAACGCTTCCGCAGACGCTTCCGCGTCAGCGCACAGACTTCAAACAAATACACACTCTGGAGTGAAAAAAAGCTGTGGCCGCTTTTAATTAGCACAACAACAGCCAATCGCAGGGCAATGGCTCCAATCGAAACTAACAATTCTCACTTAAGTGCAGGAAGGAGTTTAAGCTAAAGGGCCAGTTATTCAAACGACCAGTAAGTGCAATCACAAATATAAACCACAACGAAAAAGCAGAATAGAAATACGTAGGAAACGAACTATTCTTTCCTAGCAGCAAGTAATTAATATAAACAACAGAACTAAGAACAAGAATTAAAAACACTTACGCGTTGCCGTCCGTCTCGTCGGTGACTAGTCGGCTTCTCCCGAGGTCTAACAGTGCCCGAACAGTTTAAATAGTTTTTACAGTCGCTGTGGCCGCTTTTAATTAGCTCAAACAACAGCCAATCGCAGGGCAATGGCTCCAATCGAAACTAACAATTCTCACTTAAGTGCAGGAAGGAGTTTAAGCTAAAGGGCCAGTTATTCAAACGACCAGTAAGTGCAATCACAAATATAAACCACAACGAAAAAGCAGAATAGAAATACGTAGGAAACGAACTATTCTTTCCTAGCAGCAAGTAATTAATATAAACAACAGAACTAAGAACAAGAATTAAAAACACTTACGCGTTGCCGTCCGTCTCGTCAGGTGACTAGTCGGCTTTAATTCAGTTAAACACAGATATTATGTTTCTTCTCTAATTTTACATGCAAGTATAGCCGAAATCACAGCACAGATATGTCTTATGTGTCTTTATCTTATGTGTATTTGATTTCATCAGACGACAGCTCGATTATCGGGATTTTTGTGCAGATTAACATCTTGGAAGGGAGAGCTGGTTATGTCTTAATGGGTCGCGTTTCAGTCACTATTTCATATTCATTGTTGTTTGAAAACAGAAACAGTAAAATATACCAATGAAAAACAGTTTTATTGAGAATTTAGCTTCATCAAAATGGGCACAGAGAGAGACAAACTAATGTAATAATAAATAATAAATGTACATTTAGCATTTTCAGAAGAGCTGCCCTGTCATGCAAAAATCTAAACATGTTTGTGTTAGTAAATTGCTCAGTGCAAAGAAAGAGAAGTAATGGGAACCTGGTATTTTCTTTGTTCTTTCTTCGTGTGTCTAATAGACATGAACAAGTTCTTTGAAAAACATCTATGACCTTTGAAACATGTCTGGTCTTCATGCTCTGTGCTGACTATGGTTTCAATAATAAACACATTTGCATAAAGCATCCATATTTATCCATGCCCATGTTGATTAGAGTATTACAAACTTGAAAAGTATTAATTTAAGGTAAATTTAGAACAAATTAAAAATTTGCGATTAATTGCGATTAATCACGAGTTAACTCTTGGCAATCATGCGATTCATTTTTTTAATTGATTGACAGCCCTAATATATATATATGTGATGTGGTTCAATGGTGGAAGGAAGAAGACAGGGTCGGCGTGATTGGGACTCACAAGTTTATTTATGTGTGCTCTTGCACAAAAAAAAAGGAGAGGCACTCACTGCGCTTCCAAACGTTAAACAAATAACTCAGAATACAAAATCAGCATATCGCACCTTGCTCTGGCAAACGTATCCGTGTCCAGCTCGAGTCCCCAGTCGATCTCTCTCCTCAGCCTCCCGTTCTGGTGGCTTTTTAACCGGTCCCTCCATGCCAATTACTGAAATGAGACACAGGTGTAATCATTTGCACTTGACCCACTTACGCACCGCTCGTCTTCTTTCTCTCTCTCCCGTTGCAGACCTCGCTGAACCACGCTCCTCCTGCCACATACCCCCACCGCCCGACTCAGGCTGGAGAGCCCTCCGGCCTGCAGTCCCTCCCCCCCATTTCTGGAGAGGAAGTCGGCTACAGCCGTCTGCGCCCCCGGCCTGTGAACCACCTTGAATTTAACGGGCTGTAATGCCAGATACCAACGGGTGATCCGCGCGCTGGTATCCTTCATGCGGTGGAGCCACTGCAGGGGCGCGTGGTCCAAACAGAGGGTGAATTCTCGCCCCAGGAGATAATAGCAGAGAGTGAGAACCACCCACCTTATCGCCAAACATTCCTTTTCTATGGTGCTGTACATCGTCTCTCTCTTCGAGAGCTTACGACTGATGTACAGCACCAGTCGTTCCTCACCCTCTACCTCTTGGGACAGGGCTGCTCCAAGCCCCCTGTCCAATGTGTCAGTCTGCAATAAAAAAGGGGACAGAAAAGTCAGTGCAGGAGCGGTCCGCCACACAGAGCAGCCTTTATCTGGGTGAAAGCCTGCTGGCACTGCTCCGTCCACTGGACCAGATCTGGTGCTTAGTGAGGTCAGTCAGCGGGCTGGTGAGGTCCGAATACTTGGGCACAAATCTCCTATAATATCCCGCCAGCCCCAGGAACTGCCTCACCTCCTTTTTGGTCTTGGGTCTCGGACAGGTTGCAACCGCTGCTGTCTTATCAATTTGGGGATGCACCTGCCCGTGATCCAAGTGGAAACCCAGATACCTGACTTCCACACGCCCAACCGCACACTTCTTCGGGTTGGCCGTCAGCCCCGCTCCTCTCAACGATCTCAGAATGGACCGTAAATGCTGCATATGACGCTGCCAGTCGTTACTATAGATGATAATGTCATCTAAATAGGCAGTGACATATGCAGTGGGTGGTTGGAGTATCCGGTCCATGAGCCGCTGAAAGGTAGCATGAGCCCTGAACAAGCCGAAAGGAAGCGTAACAAATTGGTGTAATCCAAACGGCGTTGTGAAAGCTGTCTTTTCTTTGGATATTGGTGTTAAGGGGATCTGCCAATATCCTTTCGTTAAATCCAGTGTCGAATAAAATCGAGCAGAACCTAGCCGATCAAGAAATTCGTCAACCTGCGGCATTGGATATGCATCGAATTTCGACACAGCATTCACCTTACAATAGTCCACACAGAAGTGGACCGAGCCGTCCGTTTTAGGCACTAAAACTATCGGCTCACCCAGTCACTGTTGGATTCCTCTATTACTCCCATATCCAGCATCGCCTCTAATTCAGTCTGAACTACCTTTTTTGTTGTGTTCAGGTAGACGATACGGCCGGCTGCGCACTACCACACCCGGCTCGGTCTCAGTGTGGTGCTGAATGAGGTCTGTGCGACCAGACAGGGGCGAGAACACATCTGCAAACTCAGCTTGCAACTTGGCCACGTCAGTGAGCTGGGAGGGCGAGAGGTGATCCCCTGCTGGGGCCAGAGCGAGAGATTGGGTTTTAGTTTTCACTTCTGGCCCGAGATCTTCCATTCCACTCACCACCATCGCCAACATTACTGACTCCGCCTCGCTCCATTTTTTAAGGAGATTGAGATGGTAAACTTGACATGCCCCGTTCCTGTCTGACCGCACCACCTCATAATTGAGATCCCCAACTCGTTGTGTGACCTCAAAGGGTCCTTGCCACTTGGCAAGTAATTTGGAGCTAGAAGTTGGGAGCAATACAAGCACTTTCTCTCCTGGTGCAAATTCGCGTAATCTGGTTCCCCTGTTATATAGCCGGCTTTGTCTGCCCTGAGCCTGTAACAAATTCTCCATAGAGAGCTTCCCCAAAGTGTGGAGTTTTGTTCTCAGGTCCAGTACATACTGAATTTCGTTCTTACTGTTCGAAGGTCCGTCCTCCCAAGTTTCTCTTAGGACGTCCAACACCCCACGGGGCTCCATCCCCGGGGCCGTAGAGAAGCTCGAAGGGGGAAAACCCCATGGAGGCTTGGGGAACCTCGTGCATGGCAAACAACAGGGGTTCCAGCCACTTGTCCCAGTTTTTGGGGTCCTCATGGACGAACTTTCGAATCATGGTTTTCAACGTGCGATTAAACCGTTCGACCAGACCGTCCGTTTGTGGGTGGTAGATGCTGTTGCGAATCGATTTAATGCCCAATAACTCGTAAATTTCGCTGAGAGTCCGTGACATAAATGCCGTGCCTTGATTGGTGAGAATCTCTTTCGGGATTCCCACCCGGGAGATAAAATGAAACAGTGCGTCCGCCACACTTTTTGCGGAAATGCTGCAGAGCGCCACTGCTTCTGGATATCGCGTTGCATAATCCACCAAGACTAAGGCAAAGCGATACCCATGTGCAGATTTTTCTAATGGCCCAATGAGGTCCATGCCAATTCATTCGAAGGGGACCTGCTTCAGAGGGAGCGGGCACAATGGTGCTTTTGGGGCGGCCGGTGGGTTAACCAGCTGACATTCACGACAAGACGCACACCACCTGCGCACTTTCTCATGAAAGTGCCCGGCCAGAAAACTCGGGCCATTAGACGATTCAGTGTTGCAATTTGTCCCAAATGCCCGGCCATCGGAGTGAGCCGCCTGGAAAAGCATTTCCAGATGGCTTTTTGGTACTAATAACTGCGTTGTATCTCGTTTTGACTGAGTGTCTTGGGTCACTCAATACAACCGGTCTTTTAAAACAGCAAAATAAGGATAGGAGAGCGATTGCGTCGGCTGGAAAGGCTGTCCGTCGATGGAACGGACCTGATCAAAGGCGTTTTTGAGCATCTCATCCTGAGACTGTTCCAGGGGAAAATCATCACACTCTGTGAGGTTTCTCCTCATAACAGCACTCCATTCCCCTGTCTCAGCTCCCATTGGTCCCGGCTCAGCCTCTCCCACCTGCGTCACCGCCCCCCTACCCCGCTCTCTGTTGCTCCAAGAGACATCCGCACATAAATGCCCCAATAATACATCAAACCCTGGCCAATTTGTTCCCAAAATCAGCGGATGTCTGAGGTGCGGGCTAACTGCCACCTCTATCCTATGCTTTTGTCCCCGAAAATTGAATAGTCACCGACACTAGGGGGTAGTTCACCACGTCCCTGTGCACACACCGTACCCTAACCATGCAGCTCTTATCCAATGCCTCTGGTTGAATCAGGCTTTGATGCATTGAGGATTGGTTACATCCCGAATCCACCAAAGCCTGATAAGTACCCCCCTTAATACTCACAGGTATTTGGTACAGGCCAGCTTGATCGGGGGCAGCCTGTGGGGCGTCCGGGACCCGGATCAGTGTCCCCACCTCCATCACTGGACACCGACTAATAAAATGACCTGGGTCCCCGCAACGCCAACAGACCGGCCCAGGCTTCCCCGCCACCCCAGTGGCAGGAGGTGGGTCAAGGAATTGGCGTGGAGGGAGCGGAGGAACGGGAGCTGTGGGTGAGCTAATACCAGTCGACCCCATCCCCCTGGGTGGCACCCTCGCGGCAGCTAGCAGCTCCGGCCTCGGGCCACCCCTTTCACGGGGTGGGACTCGTGGAGAAAGGTTCCCCCTGGACCTGGGAAGAGGGACAGGTTTGTATGGAAAAACACAGGAGAAGGGAGAGAGAGAGACAGATGGCAGGGCCTCGCCGACCCCAGGACATGCCACCATCTGGTCCTCCACCAGTTGGATGGCCTGTTTCAGCAACGCCAGGCAGTGGCACTGGACCCACTGGGCAGTCTTCTTTGGCAGCCGAGCCACGAACTGCTCCAGTACCACTTTATCGATCACTTCATCGACGTCGCTTTCATCGGCCATCAGCCATCTGCAGCGGGCGTCCCGGAGCTGTTGCGCCATCATGAAGGGTTGGCCACTTTCCCTGAGATCCAGTGACCGGAAGCGCTGGCGGTGCTGCTCAGGACTCAGGCCGACCCGCTGGAGGATGGCGTGTTTAAGGTCTTCGTAGACCAGGAGGTTCTGCACTGGCAGTTGTTGTGCGGTGACCTGTGCTTCTCCAGAAAGCAGAGGGATGAGCCGCACTGGCCAGTCCCCCGAAGGCCACCCAGATGCCTCGACCGACCTCTCAAAACAGGTCCAAGAATGCCTCCGGGTCCTCCTGGGAACCCATTCTGTTGAGAGGTACGTGAGGGGGCGGGGCTGAGGCAGATGGAGAACGAGTGGCCCGAACCTCCAGGTCAATCCAGCTCCGGAACAACTCGCAGCCTTCCTGCTGGGCTTGGAGGAGGGCTCGACAAACTCCATTCTTGATCATCCCTTATGCCCAGCAGTGCCTGATGGTGTTCCTGGTGAAGTCCCGCGAGTGACTGGATAACCTCCGCAAATGGTGAGGACGGCGGGGACTCCATGATGGCGGCGGCGTTCTTCTTCCTTCCCCGGTTTCGGCACCAGTGTGATGTGGTTCAAGGGTGGAAGGAAGAAGACAGGGTCAGCGTGACTGGGACTCACAAGTTTATTTATGTGTGCTCTTGCACAAACAAAAAGGAGAAGCGCTCACTGCACTTCCAAACGTTCAACAAATAACTCAGAATACAAAATCAGCGTATCGCTCCTTGCTCTGGCAAACGCATCCGTGTCCAGCTCGAGTCCCCAGTCGATCTCTCTCCTCAGCCTCCCATTCTGGTGGCTTTTTAACCGGTCCCTCCATGCCAATTACTGAAATGAGACACAGGTATTATCATTTGCACTTGACCCACTTACGCACCGCTCGTCTTCTTTCTCTCTCTCCCGCTGCAGACCTCGCTGAACCACGCTCCCCCTGCCACAATATATATATATAAACATTGCTTCTGTCATCTGTACACACAGTATGTTCTGGATGTGATGGTGTAAAGTGTAAAGACGTAAGTGCAACAGACAATTCTATTTTCTTGTAAAACGTGAAAAGCAAAAGTGTCCCGGTGTTACCGGTAATACTGGTTTGGTTGCAAGATTATATGCTGGTGTGAAAATTTCCACACCATCACATCCAGAACATACTGTGTGTATAGATGACAGAAGCAATGTTTATATATATATATATATATGGGTTGTTGACATGACATGGCATTTTCACTGTCCCACAAGATAAAATAAAAATGAATATAATTAATATTGTCGTTATTTAAAATGCTGTAAATCATTAAACATTTCTTTGTCCTACATGGAACTGTTATTATAAAAGCTGCAGTGTTTTTTTTTTTATTTTTGAGCCAAATGTCAAAATTGTCCTATGGTGTGACTGCCTCGAGCATGGTTCAATAAATTACAATTTGTTTTACAATTTTTTTCAAAAATTACTTTTATAAGTAACATACTGATTGACTACGAGACTGAATTTTGTTGATGAAAATTATTTTGTTTTGTTTAAAAAAACATGTTGATATTGTTTTTATCAAAATTAAACTTTCTTTCTCATTTGATGTTCAAAATTAAATAGAAATACTTTTCAATAAGTACCATTTCTGGTACATGTGTATATACAGACACTGGAAGATGTAAACATTACAGTAGTAGATCCTACAAAAAGACCTTGTGGTATGTGTGTTTATATGGCTATAAATACAATTAGTGTCAATGTCACAATGTCTTATTGTTTTATTATTTTTTAGGTCCTATCCCAAACAATTTGGTTCTCCCTTCCATGGAATCTTTAAGAAGTGTCAGACCCCAGCCACTGATCTGCAAGGTTCTGCATGGCTTGTCAGAAATTAATCTGGTGGAGTCAAAGTTTGGTCTTGTGCCCAAAGGTTCTGTGCTGTCCTATCAGTGCCCTTCGGTGTCATCAAGGGATATTGTCAAGTATCCAGAAGCCCCGACCTTCCCTACACTTCCTTTGGATGGGTACAAATTAGATGGGAGATTTCAATTTGTCCCTAATTACCATGAGGTGTGGTTCCAAGAAAGCTTGGCAGTAACACAAGACCTCAGCACAATAATTGAGAAAGACACGCGGGATCAGTCGCAGTCTCCTCTATGGAACGAAATGCGTCTACCACGAATTACGTCAAGTAGATTCCGTGAGGTGTGTCATGCGAGGGGAGAAACATCCAGCCAGGCACTAGCTGTCCGAATAATTAAAGGGGTTCGGCAAACTTCTGCGATGAAGCATGGATTGGAACTAGAGCCTGAAGTCCTACTTCAGTACTCTGACATGATGAATGTCAACGTTTCACAGTGTGGGTTTGTTGTGCATCCTGATGCGCCACACCTCGGCACAAGCCCTGATGGCAGAGTTTATGACCCATCTGAAAACCCTCCCTTTGGACTTGCGGAGGTGAAATGCCCTGATGTTGACGATATTTCTCAGGTAATGCACATCAAATTTCTTAACGGTCAAGCAAAGCTAAAGGAAAGCCACAGATACTACTGGCAGGTTCAGGGACAGTTGGCAGTAATGGGTCTAAGCTGGTGTGATTTTATAACAAACACCAAAACTGATGTCACCATTGAGCGCATTTGGAGGGATGACAGATTTATTGACTTGATGAAGGACAAACTTGACTTGTTTTTCTTATATTTCTTATATTTTCTTATACATCCACATACATGGATGTGTATCTTGCCTCTAAGAGCTGCTAAGCTAGTTATGATGTTGATTTGTAAATTATGTAATTATTTTTTCTGATTCTGCCAGTGTTCATTCTTTGGTCGTTTACGTTTTTTTTTTAATGAATAAGCAATGTTAATAAAAATTTTATCTTTTAAGGGTTAGTGAGGGTGAGTTGACCGTATTTATCCTTTTGTAACTGTAAAAATGATGAAAATGTTGTAATGTGTATTTTAAAAAGATACAGTAACATTGTAAATATTGTACAAATTAAGCAGACAGGTTAACATTTAACTTTTTATTAGTATCGCAACAATGCAATCAATATTTGTACATGTCATATGTTTTTAAGCAATGGAACAAATATTTTCACTTTGTACATGTATTCTGTATAGTTAGCATCTTGTTTTAAAATAATTACAAATAAATTTTGCAACATCAAATACAAGTTTTCATGTTTGTGTATTTAATTTAATTTAAACTATAAACTGGAAACAACTTTATAAACTATGTACAAATGTGTCACTATAAATAATAAACTAATCAAAAGCTCATTCTTGGAAGCAAATATTACATCTTGAAATTTTGTTTAATTGTGGGCGAGTTATGTGTGTACAAAACAGTTACAAAACAACGTCATCTTTGGAATCAAGGGGACCTTGATAATTAGCCATTAAACAACAGTTTTCCCAGATCTGGTTCACTGTGCCTGTGAGTGTGAGAGGAATGGTTGAGTCCCAGATGTGATTTTCCTTAATTCATTGAATGACTCTCTCTACCACAATCCGTAGACGGGCTATTGCTTGTGTGCGTTTTGTCTCCTCTTTTGAAAGTTGGGCTGCTCGTTTGAAAGGAGGAATGACAAGCCTGGCTCCCACATTCTCTAGCAGTCTCTCTATGGTAAAAGCTTTATCTGCCATACAACAGTCTCCAGGCTCCAGCAGGTCCAAAAGTCCTGACTGCTTTGTTATCTCTCTGTCAGAGATGGATCCAGTGAAAAGCTGAGAAACAAAGGTTATGACCCCACATGGAGCAACTCCAATAAGGCCTTTAAAGGTGGGGTAGTTTTTGTAATGGGAAAACATCTCTGACTGCAGTGTCAGTGCTGTGGGGTTTTCACACGTGATCTCAGTACAGTCTAAAATTACACGGACATCTGGGCAGTACTTCATAAATTTTGCTGGCATGGTTGCCCTGACTTGCTCTCTTGTCATCCATATAGGCAAGGATCCCAAAATCAGGTACAGAAAATTTGCCCATGTTATGATGACTCTGCTGACAGTTGTTGTACTCACATTAAAGATATCTGCCAAGACCTTCTCTCGTAGACCTGCAGAAACGCAACAGCAATAGAGAAAAAACTCATCAATGAGCTGGAGCTTCCTGTTAGGGCTTGATCCTGGTACTGTCTCAAGTCCCTGTCTCTGCGCCTTTGACCAGTAAACAAGGTTTGATGCCGATGGTTCAATGGATTCCCAGAAGATCCTGAAAACCCTCTCTGAAGCAAAGCGTGTGTAAAATCGGAAATTGTCATCTGAGAGACAAAATCGATCTATGTGAATGTGAGTGACAGAAAGAGTTTGGACCTTAGCCTCCAACTCTCTTATTCTCTCTGCTGCAGCATCCAAAACACCAGGAGAAGGGGCCGTTGAGTAGTCGTGTTCCACCAGTGAAAAGGGTCTGTAACAGACTGCAGGCTGTTCATCGCCGATCTCAGATCCACTGTAATTTTGGCGCGTTATCCTATCCAATACATTTGAACGTTTTTGGTGAACATTACCCCAGTTCTTCCATTCGAATCTCGATGGTATAACTCCTCGCTTCAGAGCGGAAGTTGTTTTACACTACTATTTGAAACTTCCGCTTTTCGAACGCGGAAGTGTGATAAAGGCCTATACAGTCATGATTATAAAGGCCTATACAGAGCCATCTAATGGTTACACAGCGGTATTACAGATGATTAATGGTACATAATTTTGAGGTATTTTAGTACCAAGTTAATAATAATATATATTAAATAATTATATTGTGTATTTATTTGTTTGAAATATTTTAAGTTTGAAATGTGCCATGGGAGTTCAAAGCAGTTTGTATTGTTAGACTATAATACATGTCCTTTCTCAATTTCCAGGGAGCGGAGCAACTTTTCCATGAACTTCTGATGCTGACCCGGAGGATGTAGTGATAGTACCAGAGATCCACTGCCCTCATCAGACAAGAATCTTATCAGAATCAGACAAGACACATCACCTTTGAATGACTGGGATCTTGATCTTCAGACACCTGAAATTATGCAAATATTTTAATTTCTTTGGAGCTCTAGATAAAACAAACACTGTTCACAAGTACACAAGAGGTTGCACTTTATTCTTATTAGTCCATGGTGATCTTGAATTGGCATACCAACAGCATATGATTGTTAAGGGGAAAGTTCAAAAATAAAAATATATATATTTTTTTAATTTTACTCACCCTCTTGCTGTCTCAAATGCATATTACTGTACTTTCTTTCTACTGGACAGGTAAACACAAGTTAAGGTTTTTAGGCAAATAATTAATCTCTGTGAGTCCTAAAGATGCTTTAAAAACCACACACAGCGACCGTGACCGTAATCCATCTGACCTTAGTGGTTAAATCAGTATCTTTTGAAGTGAAACAACAGATAAGAAAAACATTAATAATATAAACTTTTGACTATTAATAATTGCTTCCCCTCAACTGTGCATGGGTTACAGTTCACTTGTGTTATGTGGATTCTCAGAGATGGATTATTTTCTTAAAAATCGTTGTGTCCAGAAAGAAAGTCATATACATCTGGAAAAACATGAAGGTGAGTAAATGAAAGAATTTTCTTTTTTTGGCGTGGACTATCCCTGTAAAGACTGATATTGCACTCCAGTACATTACATACTCATTCACTGTTTTGTAACTTATACTGTAACAGGAACTGTTGAAAGGATCATTGCAGTGTTTAAAACATATGAATTTTAAACATTCTGTATGTTATGTTCTTGTGCATTTTGTGTGGTAATGTAAATTATAATAATACTGTGCATTATGTATGCTATGCAGTTAGTGTTTTGTGGATTCTGGTCTTTCCTGTCACAACATAATTGCATCCAAGACTTTCACTTTGATACTTGTGTATATGCCATAGAATGTCAATTTATTTGAATTAATTCATATTTTCATTTACATTCATTCAACTGGTTTATAAAAGTCACACTTCAAAGAGTTGATGATTGTTAAAAATGTATTTCCAATTTTAAATGTTAGATGATGATGTTAACTAAATCAAATAACTAAACAAAATCATCAGCATGATAAAAACAATTGGCAGCAAGAACATTGTGTGGGATATGTAATAAAATAAGCTTGATTGCCTGGTTGGAGTGAGACTTTCTTGACGTCTGAATATCACAGTATAGTATTGTATTTCAAATGTAACAGCTCAACCTAATTAGACCCTATAATGCAAAAGAATCAAGAGCAATAAACACATATAATAAGAGAACACTGGAGATCATTCCAGTATTACAGTACTTTAATAATTCAACCTCAATATGACCTTCTTTTTCTCTCGCGTTTTCTCGTGCTCCTAAAAGCTTATGTTGACAGAGTAGTAGAAACAGATAAATACAGATTTAATTCAAAAACAAAATTCCTAACTTTATATCATTAAAATGAAATAGGAAGCCGCTAACAGACGCTTCCAGGTCAAGAAGCTGTCAATCAAAAACTCAGTAGCCAATGAGAACACACCGCTGTTAGTCCCGCCCCCACGAGAGATTTGTGCCAGAATGGCGAACGAAAACTTCAGAAGCGTAAATGAAATCTTCAGAATCGTAAATGAAATCTTTAGAAGCGTAAATGAAAACTCTGGAAGTGCATTTGTAAGTACAGATCAGCGAATTAAAGATGAGAAAACAGTTGCAAAACCTTCAGTGTATTAAAAATGAAGTCAAAGATTTTGCCTGTAATTTATTTATTTTTTTAGTTTCAAAGACATTTTATTCAGTTTCACTTGAAATTTTCATAAGTTTCTTGAAAAATTACATTCATTTTATTTGGCACAAACCTAATTCCATAGAAATACTGGTTAAAGAACACACACACACACACACACACACACACACACACACACACACACACACACACACACACACACACACACATACACTCACATATAATTTTTCTTAAATATTTTATAAAAAAAAAAAAAAAAAAACGCTGTTACCTTACAGGTATTTCCTGTATTACTATTGTGAAACATTCTCAGTAAAATGTAAATCTATTGCAGTTAAACATTGGCTGCAATTAACAGCACACACAGTGGTGGGTAGAGTACCTGAAAGCCATACTTAAGTAAAAAATACAATATCTTACCAGAAAATGACTTTGGTAGAAATTGAAATCACCGTTTAGAATATTACTTGAGTAAAAGTATTAAAGTATGTAATATTAATTGTACTTAAGTATGAAAAATATATATATATATATATATATATATATATATATTATATATATATATATATACATTCTGAGAGACATACAGACAGCTCAGCCAACTCTTGAAATTAAGGTCATGCTTCCATCTGGTGGTCATTCTTGGTATTACACGCTTGGTATTAACTAACATTAAATAAGATTAATACATGATTTTAAATGATATTGTTCCTTTTTAGTTCGTTAATTAATGTAATAACTTATGTTAACCAAAGAGACCTTAATGTAAATTGTTACAAATACTTTTAATATTCTATAAGTATTAAAAAAAAAAAAAAAAAATATATATATATATATATATATGTGTGTGTGTGTGTGTGTGTGTGTGTGTGTGTGTGTAAAGAATACTGAGAATATGGAGCATTTCAGCTGATTATATGCATTCTATCAAGACATTGAGAGACGCACACACACACACACACAAACATACACGCAACAATATATACAATTTTGGTAACACTTTCAATAAGGTTTCAGTTATTAACATTAACTATATTAATTAATATGAACAATAATTATAAAGCTTTTATTAATGTTAGTCTCTCTCTCTATTCTCTCTCTCTCTCACACACACACACACACACACACACACACACACATACAAACTCACACATTAAGAACAATGTAAATCTTTTGTAACACTTTTCAATAAGTTTTTATTTTTTAACATTATATAAGTTAACATTAAGTTAGCATGAACAATAATTTTATAGCATTTATGAATCTTGGTAAATGATACATTTATGAAACTAAGCATGTTTCCTTAGAATGATTTGTTATATTTATGTAAAAAGTTTTGAAGTGTTTGGAAACTGCACTTTAAAGATATAAGAAAATTACTGCTATTTTTTTTCACTGTTACTTTAATAAATCACCATTGCCACACCGTTCGAGATATCCTAAATCCGTCCGCAATTTAAAATCTTCAGTATATTGGCATCATGTTGACAAAGTTTGGTGTGAACTACTTGTTTCTGCTTGGAGGAGTATGAATTTATTTACAGCCTGTTTTCTCAAAAAACAAACATTCAAATAAAAATAGCCGACCTCCTGTATGTCGTAGCTAATGACTGTAAATTAGAAAGTTGTCCGGCTTAATAAGAACAATTTATGTACCGAGTTTGGTGTCTGTAGCTAAAACTAACCCCCCCCCCCACTTTTGACAAAAGGTGGCGCTATAGAGTGCCTCTTCCACGCCCGTTTATGAGCTTTTTCCGGTGTCTAACTATCATTAATACGGATATGTGTATTGAGTTTCATGGAATTCTAAGCATGTTATCTGCCTCAAAATCATCTGAAAAGAAAATTCAACTTTGACATATTACCACGGCAACAGTATTTTAGATATCAATATTCCCTTCACAGTTTTACATCGGCCGTGTTTTGTCATTATTCTGATGAAGTTTGAAGCAAATCGGGTAAAAATAAGATGCTGAATTCAAAGCATTTTGAAATTGACACATTTCCTGCTGCCAGTTGGTGGCGCTATAACTTTTACTCATAATAGTCATATCTGTTCGATCGGCATCATACAACGAACAAACCCCTGAAGTTTGATCAAAACAGACAATGTATGTGGATGTTATTAGACATTTCCTGTCTCTCATTTTTCGCCATAATTCATCTCCTCGCCACGGGCAAACCGTTCGAGATATCAAAAATCCCTCCGCAATTTTGCATCCCCAATGTCTTGAGATCATGTTCACCGAGTTTGGTAGCAATCGGATGGAAGTCCTCAGAGGAGTATTTCAAATTCCAGAGCATGCACTTTTCAAACAGCCCTAAATAGCCGACTTCCTGTTGGGCGGAGCCTATGACATAGAGTATGAAAGTTGTTCGGCTCAATGAGATCTATATGTGTACCGAGTTTCATATGAATACGTTTAAGTATGTGTGAGATAGCCATCAAGATATCTGATATATATATATATATATATATTATATATATATATATATATATATATATATATATATATAAACTCCACTTAAGTATTGAAAGTAAAAGTACAAGTAAATGAAAAATATGTAACAGTCCTCAGCTGGTGTGCCCAGGATGGCCACCAGAGGGCACTCCTGTGTCTGTTTGTATGAGCACATGGCTTGTCATTGTTTTTGTTGGTGCTCTCCAGTCTTTGTCAACCCACCTTGTTATCTGTTTATTGGTTCAGTTGTCCCACCTGTCGGGGGAGGATTTAGAAAATAATTTTTAGGGTGACAAAGGGGTGGCAACACCAAAGCAAGTCCTCATGCATAGTTTTTGGGGATTTATTGTCTGACATGCACAGTTGTGTTCACAAATATTGCAGTACCATTCTATCTATAGTGTCAATCATCTATACTGTTTAAAATGAAAAATAAATAACAACATTTCAATATCCATCATGGCACCAAGTCAATACACAATATAAAAAACAGGTTATAAATGTTTCTGAGCTTGTATCATTAAAGAAGACATGCGGTTCTATTAATAGTACATAGGCTACTCAGATGGTATAAATCACTTGTTATTGCAAGTTTAAGAGTAACACTTTTGAATTTCCTAACATTAGAAAGAAATACAATAATATCAAAGCATTGAAACTGGATCAGTTTTGAAAACAATGTTTGATTTTCTGTTATTACCAGAGATCACCCAGACACACTATCAATAGTCTAGCAACACCCTAGAAACTGCATAGCAAGAGCCTAGCAACCATCCAGAATACCCTAGCAACCAACTAGCAGCACTTTAACAAACATCTAACTGACCAAACTATTTATGTTTCTTAAACAAGACTTTAAGACAAGCCAGCATAAATGTGTCATTCAAACTTTTAAATCTAGTTATTACAGGTATTATTAAATACAATTCAAATACATAGATGATTTTCCTGCCCAGTGAACACTCATGAGATCAATAACACTTACCAAACAACTCTTATTAGGATTCAGGGATTATTTTTGCAGCTCAATGTCTATCAAAGTATACAACATCAATTAAATTACACATAATAATAATAATAATAATAATAATAATAATTCAGCAATGAACTTTTGGGAACCGATCATTTTCATTTTACTACTAAAGTAATCTTGCAGTAGATGAAAAACACTAGAAAAGTTCAAATACCAAATGATTGTATATGAACTTGGTATGCACCACAATACAGTACAGTACAGTAAAAAAAAAAAGAAAAAAGTAAATTCAGCATCCTCTGCACGTTTGGTCAAATTTCATTACAGTATTTACTACAGCAGTTTCCTGGTCTCCTGACACACAAGACTAGCTATATCTCTCATTTCACAGTTCTGCAGACATGCAGTAGGCTACATATAAAAAATGGTTACAAATAAAATTGGACAGTCACAGGTTTGAAGGTACAAATAGAAATAGAAATAGTGAAATTTCCATCATCTAATGCACTGGTACTGTACTGTAATTATACTGAATGTGTAAGTATAAAACCTATGTATATTATTCGTTCAGCTCTCTCTCCGTTGTTAGAATGCAGAGCTTCTGATTGGTGTCATCAGTTTAGCTGCCTAATGTTTAACTTATTCATTGTTAAACTTTTTGAGAAGTGTGTCTTTGATTTTAGTTGGCCTATTTTCCAAAACTATTAATTCAGTTCTCAATACAGTTATATTATGTTAATAATTGAGAAAACTGCAATACAAGATTCTTACCTAATTCTGCTATTAGTTTTCGTGATCGGACTCTTCTTATTGATTTCATGTTATTGTTTCGTCCGATATGGCAGAAAGGCCTCTATATCTGTCAGGTGTGGACGGAGAGGCGGACACAAGGTTAGTGGAAGCACTTTTCTTAATTTATTTCCTTTCCACAAACTTAAATCAATCTCGAAGGATTTCAAACAAAACATAAACATCGATCTAGGAGATCGGTAAACATAGACTGTGAGTCCAACACCCAGGCTTATCCTCTTCCTTGAGACAGGTCGGTTATGAAAGCTACGGCACAGAAGATCCTGGAATACCATGTGGGGAGTAGAAGGTGAGTAGACGATAAGTAGCTTGTGACCTCGAGACCAGACAGTGAAGTTATGGCTTGAGTGCAGTGATATAGAGGGCCTGATTGGTGGTAACAGGTGCAGAGGATTCCTTGATGGCAGTCAGGTGTGAATGATTACAGATGGAGTGCAGGTGAGTGACCAGAGGGATGCTGGGAAATGTAGTGCGGTTCCACTGGTGAGAGGTAAGAGAGCTGGTGAGACAGGTGAGACCGTGACATTACTCCCCCCTCCCCAAAGGCGCGTCCCGCGCCGTACAAAGTCCAAAGGGGAGGGGGGGGCGCTCTGGAGGCCTCCAGGGCCAGAGTTCGGGGGTGGACGGCCTCCATGGCGGATCAGCCCACTCGGGAGGCCATGGCGGATCAGCCCACTCGGGAACTGAAGCCCCTCCTGGGCTCGACTGGGGAATTGGAACCCCTCCTGGGCTCGGCTTGGGAACTGGAGCCACTCCTGGGCTCGGCTTGGGAACTGGAGCCACTCCTGGGTTCGGCTTGGGAACTGGAGCCCCTCCTGGGCTCGGCTGGGGAACTGGAGCCCCTCCTGGGCTCGGTTTGGGAACTGGAGCCACTCCTGGGCTCGGCTTGGGAACTGGAGCCACTCCTGGGCTCGGCTTGGGAACTGGAGCCACTCCTGGGTTCGGTTTTGGAACTGGAGCCACTCCTGGGCTCGATTTGGGGTCTGAAGCCTCTCCTGGGCTCGGCTTGGGAACTGGAGCCCCTCCTGGGTTCGAATCGTGGTCTGAAGCTTCTCCCGGGCCCGACTGGGGAATTGGAGCCACTCCTGGGTTCGGCTTGGGAACTGGAGTCCCTCCTGGGCTCGAGTCGGGGTGTGAAGCCTCTCCTGGGCTCGACTGGGGAATTGGAGCCACTCCTGGGCTCGAAACGGCACTCCTGGATGTAATTAGAAGATTGGATTCAATGGGATCGGGAACGGCACTCCTGGCCGGGACTGGCGAACTGGATTCAATGGGATCGGGATTGGTACTCCTGGCCGTGACTGGTGAACTGGATTTCATGGGATCGGGATCGGCACTCCTGGCCGTGACTAGAAGACTGGATTCCATGGGATCGGGAACGGCACTCCTGGCTGTGACTAGAAGACTGGATTCCATGGGATCGGGAACGGCGCTCCTGGCCGTGACTGGCGAACTGGATTCAATGGGATCGGGAACGGCGCTCCAGGCCGTGACTCCAGGGGGCGCTCTTGCAGCGCGGACTCCAGGGGGCGCTCCTGCAGCGCCGAGACAGGGAGGCGCCTTCGTGGCGCAGGCACTGGGGTGCGCTCTTGCAACGCGGAGACAGGGAGGCGCCTTCCTGGCGCAGGCACTGGAGGACTCTCTGGAAGCATTATCACTAGGGGGCGCTCGGGAGGCGCTGAGCTGGACGGGACCAGCGGAGGCGAAGGTGGGCTGGATGGGACCAGCGGAGGCGAAGGTGGGCTGGATGGGACCAGCGGAGGCGAAGGTGGGCTGGACAGGACCACCGGAGGCGATGGATGGCATATGCAAGGGGTCGGCACTGGCGGGCTTGTCACACACTCGCGGAGGGCGGAGGGAGAGGCTGGAGGGCCCAACTTCGGAGCCGCCAGCAGGTTTGAGTGGACCACAGCGGGCAAGCTGGACAGTAGTGTGACCGACAGGTGAGGCGGAGGAGCCATCTGTGGGCCTTGTTCACAAGATTGACCACTGGAGACTGGAGCAGATCTTGGAGCTTGAAGGGATTTTCTCTTCATAACCTTCCTTATGGAAATGATAGGAGGATCCGCCAGCTTTGCCACCAAATCTGCGCTGTTGGAAATCGCTTTCCTTGCCCGAGGCCATGTGGAGGCGCTGGTTGGAAGATTGGCCGCCCTTGCGGTAGTGGTAGGAGGCGCAAGACCCATACTCTCTGCCGGCGGGCTTGCCGGGACCACCAACGGCGGCTGGTGAGAGGAAGCCGTGAACGGTGGCTGACTTGCGTGAGAGAGAGCCGCGGACGGCGGCGGGCTTGCGTTGGCCGCGGACAGCGGCTTGAGAGCGGGAGCCACGGACAGCGGCTGGCTTGCGTGGGCCGCGAGCAGCGGCTGGGGACAGTGAGCCGCGGACGGCGGCGGGCTTCGGTGAGCTGCGGCTGGCGGATGGTGAGAGGGAGCCGCGGAGCGACACCACGGCTTGGGAACTGGAGCCACTCCTTTGACAGAGGGGTCTTTAGAGGTGCAGTCATTTGTGTAGAGGGAGAACACAGAGAACACAGCCCTGAGGAGCTCCAGTGCTGATGGTGCGTGTGTTGGATGTGAGTTTTCCCAGCCTCACAAGCTGCTGCCCGTCTGTCAGGAATCCACTGACAGATGGAGGTGGGTACAGAGAGCTGAGTCAGTTTGTTCTGAAGGGTGTCCGGGATGATGGTGTTGAAAGTGGAGCTGAAGTCCACAAACAAGATCCTTGCATAAGTCCCTGGTTTGTCCAGATGTTGCAGGATGTAGTGCAGTCCCATATTAACTGCATCATACACAGATCTGTTTGCAAAGTAAGCAAACTGTAGGGGCTCCAGCAAGGGTCCAGTAATGTCCTTCAGGTGGGCCAACACCAGTCTCTCAAATGACTTCATGACTTCATGACCACAGATGTTAAAGCAACAGGTCTGTAGTAATTAAGTCCTGTGGTTTTTGGTTTCTTGGGTACAGGGATGATGGTGGAACATTTGAAGCAGGAGGGGACTTCACACAGCTCTAGTGATCTGTTGAAGATCAATGTGAAGATGGATGACAGCTGGACAGCACAGGCTTTGAGGCAGGCTGGAGAGACACCGTCTGGGCCTTTGGCTTTCCTTATCTTCTGCTTTCTGAAGACTTTGCATACATCATCTTCACAGATCTTGAGTACAGGCTGAGAAACAGCAGGGGGGAGGGAGGGGGAGGGTGTGGATGACTGTGCTGTGAGACGGTCGGAGCGGGTGTGGGGTGTCAGACCAGTCTTTTCAAACCTGCAGTAGAACTCATTCAGGTCTTCAGCCAGTTGTTGATTGGCCTCAGTGCTGGGGGATGGGGTCTTGTAGCTGGTGATGGCTTTCAGGCCTTTTCACACTGATGTAGAATCATTGCTTGAAAGCTGTTTTTTTAGCTTTCCAGAGTAGTTTAATTTTGCCACTCTTATCTCCCTATTCAGTGTGTATTTGGCCTGTTTGTACAAAGAAACACTGCTTACATTTATATTTTATTCTGTGATAATTCTGCTTTTTCTTAGGGTGGCAGTTGCCACCCCGGATCCATCCCTGCCACCTGTAGTCCCTCATTACCTGCCTTACTTATTCTCCTTGTGTTTGCAGTTCCGTGTTGGTTTGTTGTCATTCATGGTCGTTGGTTGTGTTCTTCTGGCTGTTTTCATGTGCGCCAGTTAAGTTTTGCTCTGCTTTGTTTTATTTTTGTCTCTTTGTTTAATAAAAGTCTTTTTTTTGCCAACCTGGCTGTCGTGCATTTGGGTTCTTTCTGCCTCCCGTGACAGAACAAACCAACCTGTAACGAGGCTGACGAGAGGAGAGGCGTGCGGATCCATGTGCAGGCTTTTATTCATAGGCATAGTCACAGATACAGGCAGGGTCGAAACAATGGCAAACAGGTATGGCAGGGATAAGACAAAGAGTAAACTTAGGGCAAGCGGAGGTCGACGATCGGCAAACAGAGTCCAGAGGGGCTAGGCAGAGAGATAATCCAGGTAAAACGGGCTAGAGTCCAATAGGGGTGCAAACAGTGTCCAAACGGCAAGGCAAGGGTTAATCCAGGGCTTTGTAGAGTAGCTACTACTAGGAGAGCAGTACACGCATACAATACTCGGCAGAGAGGCAGAGAAAGTCCAAGGCTTATAAAGCGTGTGTGATCAGTATGTGAGTGGGATCAGGTGTGCGTGTGATTAGTGCAATGAGTGATTGGTGACAACTGTGATCAGAGTTGGATGATGGGAATTGGAGTCCATTGTGAAGTGTAGTGTGAAAGTCCAAGTAGTGAGCTAGTGACCTCTGGTGGTGGGTGAATGGAAGTGCAGACTGGATTCGTGACACAACCGCTTAGAAACCCAGCAGACAGCCAGCCCTATTATGGGTAAATTTTTGTATCCAGTTCCCACTGAGAAGGACCTACCCTTGGCCAGTGGACTGCTACAATGCCACAAGAAAAATCGCCCTTTTGGGGTATATGCTCAAGCCCTCCTTGATGCAACCCAGGTGCAAACCACATTTAGTTGTGTGTACCCTCATACACTTCTTTCTCGCTGGATTGGATGACCCCTTCAATTGGGAGGAGCTTGGAGACTTAAAGACCTGGGGCTGTATGTATAAAACCTCTCAGAAGGACTTAAGTGTCAAAAAAATCTAAAAAGTAGGACTTCTCTAATTGCAGGAGACATGATGTTGGAGGCACTCTGGGTTTGGGCCCTTCCAGAGCTCGGAGTCCTTCCCCAGGACAGCACGCCAACAACGTATTACCATACTCGCCAAATACGCATTGCGTTACTCGTGCTAAATATATGTAAGTGTGATCTCATGAATTTTATAAACAAGCTAAAATCAATTTTCAGTAAAGTCTAAGACTGATTCTTAAGTGTTGACTGAAGTGACACTTAAATGTTGTGAACTAAGGACTGCAATGATGCCAAACCAAAATGGCTGCCTGTGACCTCTGAATCAGCCACTAGTGAGCCTGCAAGGGTGAAGTCACAGCAGCATGACACCATTCATTCATGGTTTAAGACATTACAATGACTTTAATATTTAAATTTCTTTATTTAAAATAATTTAGCATTTTGTGCAAATATATTACAGATAAGTGCATGCATTTATTTTACACATTTAGTTGCACAATTTTAATTATGAGTTCCAACACTAATTAAATGGACAAATGTGATGCTATTTAACTAATTATGCTGATGAATCACATCATTCTAAATTACACTCACATGTGTATATAAAGGAAAGACTAGAAAGGTGCAAACCATTAAAAAAAAAGCCTGGATTCCTAACCTAACCCTAACCAAAGTGGTCCAAAGAAGAAAATCTTCTAGTGCAGTCAGTCCTTAAATGGAAGGATGTGATTAAAAAGAAAATTCAGTCCAAATTTAACAAGCAAGGACAAAAAAATAAAATAAAATAAATAAGAGCATGGCAACACATTGCAGTGTGCATAAATGCAGCATTTTCTCTGAAAAAACGTTCAGCAGAGGATTGTGAGAAAAGCTGTTATACTGTAATGTTTTGGCAACAGCACGCAAGGAATTGCACCATACAAAGAAAGAATGCGAGCCACTGGTACATTTTATTTCAGCCTTATTACACTGTTTCCATGAGCATCTGCATTCTCACCTGAAATACGTTTAAACTACATTTCATGACACAATAACAGTAATTTAAAAAAAAATAAAAAATGCAAATATATGGTGGTTGAGTACAATGCTGCGTGAACTCAACCAATCAGCATGTTCAGCGCCCAAGTCCCGCTCTCGAAAGTTCCGGACCTTTGAAAAAGTACTACCTCACGAGCAGGTACTTACTGAGGGGCAAATTTTTACCCAGAAATGTATTTAGATCCTGGTTCCTTCAGTGGAAACACAACTACCGCTTTTCCCCGTTTTCCAATTGCGAACCGAGCTGCGCTTTTCTCAAAAAAATCCCGGGCCGGTGCCCATATCGTGGTTCTGGACTGGCCCCGAAACCTTGCTGGTCTCGAACATAGACATAATATACGTAGACGCCTCATGATGTGCTGGAACGCAATGCAGCGTCGCCGCCATATTGGTTGGGTCTCCTCACTCTACACTAGCACCGGAGTCAACAGAGAGCGAGCAACTATGCCCGTATTTTGTGCAGTTTACAGTTGCAATAACCAGCGCAGTATTGATACCAGATCGCGTGGGATTACCTGATTCATCAGTTAAGGTGGTCAGAGCAGCAGAGAATGTGATTCGACAAAACTCAAAAGAACAAGGTGTCAGTGTGTCCTTCGTCAACCGTTTTGTTCGGGCGGAGATTGGTTCAAAGGATGTTTTCTTACTCTGGGAGCACATTGCAGAAACCCAATTTGGAATTGAGAACCATCATTTCATGCTTGTGTCATTTGTGGTGTCTGTATTTCACAAAGTAAGGCTGCACCACATCGCAAAAAATTAACTACCCTGGAGTTACAGAGTGCCAGCATACGCACAAAGCTGTGCAAAACAGTTCTTTTTCAAGGGTTTTAGCTCCCTAGCCCCAGTTGCAAGCCTGACAGGGTAGTGTAAGATGCTGGAATGACCTGGAATTATAACGCTTACTTTTCCAGGCCTTTAAAAAAATTTTACTGAGCTGGTACAGTATACAGGTGCTGGTCATATAATTAGAATATCATCAAAAAGTTGATTTTTTTCACTAATTCCATTCAAAAAGTGAAACGTATTATATTATATTCATTCATTACACACAGACTGATATATTTCAAATGTTTATTTCTTTTAATTTTGATTATTAGAGCTTACAGCTCATGAAAGTCAAAAATCAGTATCTCAAAATATTAGAATATTTACATTTGAGTTTCAATTAATGACCATCCCTACAGTATGAATTCCAGGTATCTCTTGTTCTTTGAAACCACAATAATGGAGAAGAATGCTGACTTGAAATATAATATACAAGTTTCACTTTTTGAATGGAATTAGTGAAATAAATCAACTTTTTGATGATATTCTAATTATATGACCAGCACCTGTATATGGGAGCTTGTATGTATCACTGTGTCTCATTTAGAAGGCTGCGTCCTTCGGAGGTCTCATTTGAAGGGTGCATACGTCATCGAGGCTGTCTCATATCAGAAAAGCAAGTAGGACACTCCAAATGCGACCTTCGAATGCAACCTTCTTTCACGGGAATTCGGAGAATGCATCAGGTGTATCCTTCACTGCTACAGATAACCCACAATTCTTTGCATCGTCATAAACAACCGTCATTAATTTGAAAAATGCTGGCGCCGGCAGATGTACACACAAGCGCAGATGTGGTGTTTTCAACTTAACTTAAATTGCCTTAACTTAAAAACAGATAAACGTTGTTCTTAATATCCTCCTTCTTTTTTTTCTCTAATAGCTGTCTGTTGTACGAACGCTGCAGCTCCTCAAACATTGAGCAAAATAAAACAAGCTTTTTTTTTAAATTACTTTCCAAATTTAGAAATAATTTTCCTTCATTTAAGTATTGTGAGAGTACAACTATGCTCTAAATGTGTTGGCAAATCAACGTGATACTTCCTGTTTACTTTTTTGCCTGTCCTACGAAGGCCGTCTCGTTTAATTCTAGGTTGAGGACACTTCGTATACGTTACGCATCCTACAGAGGATGCAACCTCCAGAGGATTCGACCTCCGGAGGACGCAGCCTTCTAAATGAGACGCAGCCTATATGTGTTACAGAAGGGTCGTGTGTGTGTATGTGTGTGTGTGAGAGAGAGTGAGAGTGAGAGTGTGTGTGTGAGAGAGAGAGAAATAAATTCAAATGAACAATCAAACTTGGCTCTGCTGTTTAAGGTCTCTGGACTCGCTGCTCGGGATGGAGATGAAGATCGTCGAAAAAAGGCTTGGATTTGGGTCTGTTCCTCACAGTCGTATGGATTCTGAAGATCTGGATTACAGTGCACGAATAAAATTGTTTCATTTCGTAATTATGTTGCGGTTTTTGTGGTTTTTTATTTTTATTTTTATTTTTATTTTTATAGTTCTATTGTCAGTCACAGCATGTCAGAGAATACGCCTTTTGTGGCCCATGGCAAACAAAGTAAACATTTCATGACAAGTAAAGGTTAAACGATTTCAAATGTTATTTATTTTAAGGTTTAAAGTTAAGTCTTGTTTAACTTGTAGGCCTATTATTGGAAACGAGCCGGCAGCAGAAATCAAACAACAAACCGAAATGTTATTATTTCATATTAAGTAAACGAGTAATGATGCAATTGAAAACAAGGTAATTGATATCCCTTACAGAAAAACCACATGAATTTCACATGTGCAAAAGCACATGTGGTCACATGTGGCCACATATACATGTGATTCTGCACATGTGAAATTTCACTTGTGAAAACACGTGAAAATCACATGTGAAGCATGTGCTTTGCACATGGAAAACATGTGCTTTGTACATGGGAAATGTGTGTTTTTCTGCACATGTGAAATGTCACGTGTGAAAACATGTGAAAATCACATGTGAAGTGTGTGCTTTGCACATGGGGAATGTGTGTTTTTGGAACATTTTCATGTGAATATCCATGTGAATCCCATGTGAAACCCATGTCAAACACATGAGATCACATGTGAAACACATGTGTATGCCCATGTGGAACACACGCATATTTCCATGTGAAACCCATGGTACTTTCCTATGTGAAACCCATGGGATCACATGTGAATCCCATGTGAAACCCATGAGATCACATGTAAAATACATGTAAATTTCCATGTGAAACCCATGGTATATTCCCATGTGAAACACATGATATATTCCCATGTGAAACACATGATATATTCCCATGTGAAACACATAGGATCACATGTGAATCCCATGTTATCACATGTGAAACACATGTATATTCCCATGTGAAACACACATATATTCCCATGTGAAACCCATGGTACTTTCCTATGTGAAACCCATAGGATCACATGTAAAATACATGTAAATTCCCATGTGAAACATATATTTTCCCATGTGAAACCCATGAGATAACATGTGAAATACATGTAAATTCCTATGTGCAACTTGTGAATCCCATGTGAAATGTATATTATAAACCTGCTTGTGTTGCAATGTCATTGTGAAATCAATATTTAACTCATACACTCAAAAAATATTTAATTCTGTTAAAAATACTCAATTGTATAGTAAAATTCCATTACGTTTTGTTAAGCAATCCTTACACACTATTCATATTATGAAGAATTTAAAAAGAATAACTACAGTCTAAAGCATTTATATAAATCTTAAAGGGATAGTTTGTCCAAAAATGAAAATTCTGTCATTAATTACTCACCCTCATGTTGTTCCAAATAGATCTTAGTAAGATCTTCGTTCTTCTTCGGAACACAAATTGAGATATTTTTAAACATTTCAGTTGCATTACTGTCTATGCAGGGTCAGAAAGCTCTCGGATTTCATCAAAAATATCTTATTTTGTGTTCCAAAGATGAATGAAGATCTTATGGGTTTTGAACGACATGAGGGTGAGTAATTAATTACAGAATTTTCATTTTGAGTGAACTATCTCTATAATAACTGGGAATGTGCCATTTCAGATTTGTTCATAAATAAATAAATAAAAAGTTACTCACAGTTCAAAGAACCTGAAAGTACACCGTGAGTCACTATTAAGAACAATTAACACAATATTTATTAATCTCTTTTGTAACTGTGTTGTATTTAGAGCTATAACAACTTGAGTCATATTTCCATAATGACATGAGATTTTCACAGGTTGGTAATGAAATTTGTATCGTCTGTAAAGAGGGCCACAGCAACATCTCCACTCATCAGACTTGTCCTAAATGAATGAATGAAAGAGAGATACAAATCACAAACAAATCCATGGTGTCCAAAAATAGTAGTGTTCAATTTAATTATTTTTTAAACCATAATTTATTTTATTATTTTTTTTTATTTAAAATAGTTTTTGACAAATAATCTCACAAATACTGATGCCAAGCTAAAGGTCACCCAAAATTGAAAATTCAGTCATTATTTACTCTTATGCCATATGGCCTTTCTTTTTGATACCACAAAAGGGGAAATTAAGAAATGGTGAAAAATCAAACAAATTTTTATTTGAAAAATTCTGTTGGTCTGGTGTGGAGGACTGCGTTTGTGAGAATACATTTGCTCAACATTTCACTTCAGCTCACCAAGGAAAGATGAACATTGTAAAAATTTCAAGGTTTAAAACACTGCAAAACATGACTCTCAGAAAACTCAAAAGTATTACTCTTGTTTTGTCTTTTATGAGGTGAAGATCTCCAGACCAAAATAATGCAAGAACTTGATTTGTTGTTCTGATGGGCAGAAAACAACAGATATATTCACCTCAGAACATAAAGAATGTGCAAAATCTTCTAGGAGCCATGAGTCGCATGTGACTGAATTTAAGTTTTTGGGTGAGCGGTCCCTTTCAAATAAATGGCAAATTAGTTTGAACAAAACAACACAGATATAGTAACACAGATGTAGAAAAACCAATCAAATGTTGATGAACTGACTAAACAGCAATATGAGTAAAAACACTTTGGTATTTTGATGAAATACATAGAGTTGTCCTGTCAGTTAATCAAGGAGACTCACCGTGCAGGTTCTGAAAAAGCCAAACACACAGGAAGGACAGTGTGTAATGCCTATAAAACAAACAAAAAAACTGAAGAGTATACTGTTGACAGTGAAGTTACCTCAACAAACATGATTTTAAATATTCCAATCAGAAATATTCCAATCACAAATAATGTGTTCACATCTTTAATGCAACCAGAATAGAAAAATAGCAAAAGACAAAATATCAAATAGCAAAAACAAAAACCAAGTGTACTACTTTCAGTGACAGAATGTGTAATTTTGAAAAAGTCTTTACCATTTGGTGATGTGGCTCTGTTGAAATGCTTATCCCTAAAAGTAAATAGAAAGACATCAAGAACACAGTACTGACTGTATTTCCAAAATGGGTCATTTCATCTTTTAAACGATCTTGTCAATATTGCTTCAAAACAATTAGTTGCTAATTATGTATGTAGCCATGTCTCAACGACTTGAGCGAGCAAGAGCCTAAAAGAAAAACTGTAAGTTAAATGAATGAATAATCTGGTAAATTAATGTAGCATTATTGCATTGACTTGTCAAATCTAGCCTATAATTTCCTGTTTCAACGATTTTATGTAGCTGTTTCAAAACGTTGTATTTAAGACAATGTTTAAATATTATGCAATTAAACTCAGCAAGTATAGATCACGTGCATAAATTCATCAGGCCTCTGTAACTATTTTAACACTTTAAATGTCATATATAGTGTTAAAATAGTTACAGAGGCCTGATGAATTTATGCACGTGATCTAGACTTGCTGAGTTTACTCACATAGTTATAACTGCATAATACTTAAACTTTGTCTTAATATATTAAATACAACGTTTTGAAAACAGCTACATAAAATCGTTGAAACAGGAAATTATACATTAAATAGTGTAAAACGGCCAGCATGTGGCGAGCGAGTAATCAAACAGCTGATTCATTCATTCATTCAACGGTAACGGACAGTGGTGGCTGATGGAGTGGCAGCTACCTCTTGCAGTGCAAAGGTTTTACTACCTGTCCCAAACTGATTTCTCCCACGGTCAAAGTGGGACATTCGCGTGAAAATTGGCCGACCAACGGTGACTGTGACCGCGCTTAACCAGCTTATTTCCGGTCGAAATGACCGCACATACAATTGGCAAACAGGACGCTAAGTTTCAAACGTTTGATGCAGAAAAGTATGAAATGTTTTAAAATATAACACATTTCAGCTATAAAAACTGAAATTCAACATTAAATGTGTAAACACTACTAATTAAAGACATTTTTGCTTACCTTTCCCTCAGCGTATAGGGGTAGATGACCGTTATAGTTCGAATGATGAGCACGCGCAGAACTCCCACTTCTTCAGTCAAAATTTCAAACTGGAATAAGCGTTATTAAAGACTATTTGGCATTATGAATATGATTTCGACCAAATATTTACCATTTTTAAATACACAGTCTCGAATGGATGTTTTATTTCCGATCATTTCTTCCCTGGCATCATTGTGGCTGTCAGCAGCAGCCGTTGGATGAGAGGAAATTACGTCATCACCATGCTCGCAAATTCAAAATCCTCCTTTCTGTAATGAGCTTTTTTAATTTTATTTAATTATTTTTTATTTATTTATTTATATTTATAAATATTTATATATATATATATATATATATATATATATGTTTTTAGGGGTTGTGAAAAATGTTAAAGGAACATCTATTGTAAAATATTATGTATCTATATTTTGCGTCTTGTGATTATTATTATTATTATTATTAATATTAAGAAGAAGAAGAATTTATTAATAATATTATTGTAATGTTAATAATATTAATTTTATTAAAATTGTTTTGTAATGTTGTTCCTCAATAATAATAAAAAATTAGGTGAAGCTTATAATATATATAATACATATTATAATATATATCTCGTGTGTGTGTGTGTGTGTATTAGTTATTATGCTACCTGATGATCAACAATTACAGGTACAAGCTAATAACAAGGTGTATCAAATGAGCACTTATTAATCATAAGTGGTATGTAATGTATAATTGATAAATCATATATCAGTATGAACTTTATTTTATTTTACTTTTATTTTACTAACTAGCTTATATAGCCAAAGTAACTTTGCAACTACAGTAGCCTACATTACAACAAATAAAGAAAGCTACAAGGGACTTCAATGGGAAGCAGGAAATAGGAACAAACTAAGTCAACATACAGTGTGAAGCTGAAAATGCACAGTATTTGTTACATGTAGCTAACATATGATCCACATGTGAAAACCTATTTTAACACATGGAAACATTTTCCACATGCGATCCACATGTGCTCTTATGTTGCAACATGTGGTGACATGTTGTCTTCATGTGATCACATGTGAAAAATATATGTACACAAGTGGTCACATGTGGAAAATATATGGACACACGTGATCACACGTGAAAAAAAATGTATGGACATGTGATAACGTGGAAAATATATGGACACATGTGATCACATGTGGAAAACATGTGGACACATGTGATCACATGTGGAAAACATGTGATCACATGTGGAAAACATGTTAAATTCATGTGGTTTTTCTGTAAGGGATGACTACTAATAATAAAATTAATTCCGCGATTTTAATATTCATTTTTGTCAATACGCAAGTATTAGTACATTTAGATGCTGAAAATACGTTAGTATTGTACGTTCAATATTATTAACTCATCATTAACTTAACATTAATTCATGACTTGTTAATGTATCATAATGTCATGACTTTACTTGAGGGGGGGGGGGGCACAATATTATTAACTCATCATTAACTTAACATTAATTCATGACTTGTTAATGTATCATAATGTCATGACTTTACTTGGGGGGGGGGCACAATATTATTAACTCATCATTAATTACTTATAACTTAACATGAATTCATGAGTTGTCAATGTATCATGTCATGACTTGTCATGGAGGGGCACATCTTTAAAAAGTTATCAATTACACATGTTTTATACATATTCAGCTCATCTAAATCAGATGTTTGGTGTTTTTTGGTGGTTTGTAAAAAAGTGGAAGAGCAGAGGTCATGTGGCTGCATTTGGATGGAGAAGGAACTGAACGGTAGGAGGAAGGTTAACATTTTGAAGGGGCAATAGTGGCCCAAAAGAAGAGCAAGAACACAAGACAAACGTCTGATTTCAGTGCATTATTATGATATAAAGACAGTAAACCAATCCATAACATAACCATCATCTCTATGCTAACACTGATTTTAAGGTGGTGTTATTCATGCGGTAATTCATATGACTCATGTCGTAGTTAAGTTAGTTCTTCATTAGTTCTTGATTAATACATGTCTTAACTCTTCATTAGTTCATAGTCAAGTAATTATTAATTAAGGTATTAGTACATGATAATTCATGTACTGTTATTGTAAAGTGTTACCTTAACAAGATTTTAAAATCTATCCGATGTTTGATAGGGAGCCAGTGCAGTGTTGACAAAACCGGGGCTAATATGGTCATATTTCCTGGTTCTAGTAAGGACTCTAGCTGCTGCATTTTGGACCAACTGTAGTTTACTGATCAAGCGTGCAGAACCACTCAATAAAGCATTACAATAGTCTAACCTTGAGGTCCTAAACGCATGAACTAACATTTCTGCATTTGATGTTGAGAGCATAGGTCGCAATTTAGATATGTTTTTGAGATGAAAAAACGCAGTTTTACACATGACCATGCTAGAAACATGGCTTTCAAATGAAAGTTTGCTATCGAACAGCACACCTAGGTTCCTGACTGATGAAGAAGAATTGACAGAGCAGCCATCAAGTATTAGATAATGTTCTAGGTTGTTACATGTGGGGTTTTTAGGTCCGATAATTAACACCTCTGTTTTTTCAGAATTTAGCAGTAAAAAATTACTTGTCATCCAGTTTTTTATATCGACTATGCATTCCGTTAGTTTCTCAATTTGGTGTGTTTCACCGGGCCGCGAAGAAATATAGAGCTGAGTATCATCAGCATAACAGTGAAAGCTAACACCATGTCTCCTGATAATATCTCCCAAGGGTAACATGTAAAGCGTGAAAAGTAACGGTCCTAGTACTGAGTCTTGAGGTACTCCATACTGCACTTGTGATCGATATGATACCTCTTCATTCACTGCTACGAACTGATGGCGAAGCAGGTCATTTGTAACTCTAATGAGAGCAGTCTCAGTACTATGATACGATCTAAATCCTGACTGGAATTCCTCCCAGATATCATTTTTCTCTAGGAAGGAATATAATTTTGAGGATACTACCTTTTATAGTATCTTTGACAGAAAAGGGAGATTTGAGATCGGTCTGTAATTAACTAGGTCTTTGGGGTCAAGTTGTGGTTTTTTAATGAGAGGCTTAATAACAGCCAATTTGAAGGTTTTGGGGACATATCCTAATGACAATGATGAATTAATAATAGCCAAAAGAGGATCTATGACTTCTGGAAGCAGCTCTTTTAGTAGTTTAGATGGAATCGGGTCTAACATACATGTTGTTGGTTTAGATGATTTAACAAGTTTATACAATTCTTCCTCTCCTACAGTAGAGAATGAATGGAATTGTTCCTCAGGGGATCTATAGTGTGCTATCTGATGCGATACTGTAGCTGACGGCTGCAAGGATACAATTTTATCTCTGATAGTATCGATCTTGGAAGTAAAATAGTTCATAAAGTCATTACTGCTATGCTCTTGGGAAATGCCAACACCTGTTGATGCTTTATTTTTCGTTAATTTAGTCACTGTATTGAATAAATACCGAGGGTTATGTTTGTTTACTTCTAGAAGAGACGAAAAGTAATCAGATCTAGCAGTTTTTAATGCTTTTCTGTAGGATAGGGTACTTTCCCGCCAAGCTAAACGAAATACCTCTAATTTAGTTTTCCTCCAGCTGCGCTCCATTTTCCGGGCTGCTCTCTTTAGGGCACGAGTGTGCTCATTATACCACGGTGTTGGACTCTTATCCTTAATCTTCCTTAAGCGTAAAGGAGCAACCGCATCTAAAGTGCTAGAAAAGAGTTCATAGTTCCTGTTACATCATCAAGTTGTTCTGAGCTATTGGATATACTGAGGAACTGAGATAAGTCATGAAGATTATTTATAAAGCAGTCTTTTGTGGTAGAGGTAATGGTTCTACCATATTTGTAACAAGAAGTTGGCTTTACAGCTTTAGCTATATGGAATATACAGGAGACTAGATAATGATCTGAGATATCATCGCTCTGCTGCAAAATTTCAACCCCACTAACATCAATTCCATATGACAGTATTAAATCTAGATTTTGACAATGAGTAGGTCCTGACACATGTTGTTTAACACCAATAGAGTTTAGAATGTCTATAAATGCTGATCCCAACAAATCTTTTTCATTATCAACATGGATATTAAAATCACCAACAATTAGGACTGCAGTCAGCACTAACTCCTATAGAAAATCAGAAAATTCTTTAATAAAGTCTGTATGGTGCCCTGGTGGCCTGTATACAGTAGCCAGTACAAACATCACAGGGGTTTTATCCTTAATACTTGTTTCTTTGGATAACGTTATATGGAGCACCATTACTTCGAACGAATTATACTTGAAACCCAACCTCTGAGAGATACTGAAAATATTTCTATAAATTGTAGCAACACCTCCCCCTTTATCTTTTGGACGCGGTTCATGTTTTTAACTGTAATCTTGGGGTGTAGACTCGTTTACAGTAATGTAATCATCTTGTTTTAGCCAGGTTTCTGTCAGACAAAGCACATCTAGTTTATGGTCAGTGAACATATCATTTACAAAAAGTGCTTTTGAAGAAAGGGATCTAATATTCAATAAGCCTGTCACGGTTCATGGGACCGTGCACTCATTTTGTGTGTGTGTGTGTGTGTGTGTGTGTGTGTGTGTGTGTGTGTGTGTGTGTGTGTGTGTGTGTGTGTGTGTGTGTGTGTGTGTGTGTGTGTGTGTGTGTGTGTGTGTGTGTGTGTGGCTCTGCTCGTAGCGCTTGTCAGCGTTGCTTAATTACCGTGCACCTGACGAGGTAATCAGAGCTCACAGGTGTAGCTTGTCTGCACTGCCTTTATCTGGCTGGCGTGGCTGTGGGGTTTTGTCGGATCGTTGAGGTTCATGTCCTGTCTTGCTCTCTGTCAGTCCCTCTAGCTCCTGAGTCATCGCCGCCTGGTTGCTGTTTCTTTCCTCAGTGAGGTGTGGACTATTGGAGTGGTTGCTCTGCCTACTGGAGATTCTACTCTACTGGATTGCCAGCACTTCTTTTGTGGCTGTATTCATTGGAGTTGTCTAATAAAGACTTATTATTGACTCGCAATTGGATCTTGAGTTTCTGTACCGTGAAAAAGCCAAGCTTTATCATGTCTTTATCTGTATTATATCGGTTTTTTATTTGTTGAACATCAATTAAATTGTTACTATTACTTTGGTTTGGATGTTTTCTGTATTTTCTAGTTCGGGGAACAGACACAGTCTCTATAGAGTGATATCTAGGTGAAAAAGTTTCTATGTGCTGAGAGTTAACTGACTTCTGTGATGTGAGGCGGCTAGCAGACGATCGGTTTAGCCAGTCTGTCTGCTTCCTGACCTGGGCTGAGACTCACCGTGCAGGTTCTGAAAAAGCCAAACACACAGGAAGGACAATGGAATAAAACAAAAAAAAAATTGAAGAGTGTACTGTTGATGGTGAAGTTACCTCAACAAATATGATTTAAAATATTCCAAACAGAAATACATATATACTCAAATAACGTGTTCACATCTTTAATGCAACCAGAATAGAAAAATAGCAAAAAAAACCAAAAAATATCAAATAGCAAAAACAAAAACAAAGGAGACTACTAAGCGCAAACAATCATGATATTTAATGTATTTTTTGAACATACCCATTAAACATAAAAAGTGAAATGGAGTATTGAATAGAGGGCTGGGTTTTTATTTTAGTGCACCTCCTCTCCATCTCTAGCTCATAGCAGATTAACTGTTAGAGAGGAGTGTTTAAGGATATATTCTACCCAAGCCTTCAAACCCCTGACCCCTATCATGCATCATAATATTATAAAATATATGATTGCGATACACAGAGAAAGATTACGACATATAAGCCTGTTGCACTGTGTGTTCTCTTCTACATTTTAAAACAATTTAGGCATAACCTGTTTTTTTTTTTTTTTTGCCATAATGCAAATTTCATTTCTTTTAGTTTTTCAAAGCCTGAAAAAAATCATATGTCAAGGGAACTTTTCTCAGTAAAAATCTTCAGGAGTTTCAAACACATTTGTAGTTCATGGATAAGCAAGAATATTTATTACTCACTGGTAATGTTTTCAGATTCTAATCCAACCAAACAGATTTTTTATAACTTTTTATAACTCACCACAGTTATAAAAGTGTTAAAACGTGTTAAGTAAGCTGGGAGAGTTCATATGTTTAATTAAAAAAAAAAAAACAACTGGCACACTCATACCTAAAATTGACCAATCACAGCCCTCTTCTGTCAGGACAGACCAATCACAGTCAGGATACTTGTTTGTTTCTCCACAGTAACAGTAAAATCGAAACCAAAAGTTTGAATTGCGCATTTGGTAAGATGCCACTGCAGACTGCTGAAACAAAGCTTACAACTTCCGTCATATTTATTGGTAAGTCTCATAATTTAAAAGGTTGCCGTATAATAGCTTGAAATTAGATGTGCATCTGTGGAATTTATAGTTATGTTCAAACTTGATGGAGAGTTTTACTGCAGGGTATACTTGGCGCATCAGACACAATTATTAAATAGACAACATTTTTCGTGTAATGTATTACAAACATTCATGCAAAATATAATGCAGTCCAGGTGTTAATGAGGTTTTCTCAACATTCATATAGAACATTTGTTATATTTTGTATTTCCCCAGCGCCGTAGCCATGGCAAAGATGGGGCCTTCTGAGGAAACATGGGCATATCATGTTTCAACCTAGGGGTGTAAAGATTACCGGTTTGTTGATAAATCATGATAAAATTCCCCATGGTTAGTATTACCATTTCATATTTTAAATATAATTAAAACCGTTTTAGATTACCGATTTGAACAACTCATGATAAATAAATACCGTCCAGCATAAAGCACAGTTTTCAGTAACAGTATCGTGTGCGCACAGCAGCAGAGTAACTTAGTTTCGTTTTGAGTGAAAACAGGGCGGAAAAGCTGGGAAGTTTTAAAAGAGTGCTAAGGGAATTATACAAATGAATATATGAATAAAATAATTATATGAATGTACCTCTGAAGCAGTGGCGAGCGGTGAATATTTTAATAGGGTATGCTGAGTGCTAAGATTAAGACCCCCCCTCTCCTCATCGCTTTTAGGACACACTCAGAGAGGAAAACACCGTGGCAGGTGTCGATTTAAAAATATGCACATTCCTACTTTAGGCTATTTGCAAATGAAATTCATCTCCAATCCTTCTATCGTTTCAGGTTTTTCCATAGTTATTCGAATGCTACAAAACAGCTGATTTTCCAAGTAAAAACCGCCAAATAACGTTTACACGTAGTTACGTTATGATGTGTAATATTCAGAGCGTGCAGATGGGGGATTCCCCCGGTCTACGTCTCTGCATCAACTGAATGAATCTTTTTTTTTTTTTTTTTTTTTTTTTCCCATTTATTTTTTATTCCCAGTGAATAGGAGTTAAAACCCCCACCCGAATGACAATAATAGACCATGCAAAATATCAAAAATAAAAAATAATAAAATAAAATAAATAATAAAATAATAATAATAATAATAATAATAATAATAATATCTTTAAATTATTGCCAAGTAACGTTGCAAACATCAATAAAATCACAGAAGGACTTTAACTGTAAGCACATAAGTATATGGAAAACAAAGGTATTGTTTCCTATTTTTTCCTGATGTTTGTTATTATTTCAAATTTTATACATTTTTATAAACTTTTTGAAAAAGTTGACAAAGAATGGTCGTAGAATGGTCGTTCATTAAGAATGTCTGTTCATAAATTTGTGCCTGTATGAACATTTTCAAGAAAGTATGATTCATCAGTAACTTTTTGTTCTAAAATGTAAATGTATTCAGATATGAGTAAGTGCAGCTCAAAGGTTTGTAATGTCTGTATAATGTGTATAATATCTTTGTAATATCTAAAAAATGCACAAAAATTTGACTGTCTATTTACACTAAGTGCAAATAGCGTCCCTTGTTGGCAAACTCTATTTATACTTGGTACACCCACCATCTCTGAGCCAATCAAGGCATTTTTACATAAAAATTAAGAAAATGTTTAAAACGTGGAAATAAAGTGCCTAACGAGTGTTTAATAAGGATAAAAATATTTATTGGGTAGGGTTACTGGTTATTCACTCCCCCCACTGACAACTCCTGCCAGACCTGAGACTCGAACCCATCTCCTTCGGGTTACAAGTCCAACTCTCTATCCATTAGGCCACGACTGCCCCCTTTATTGTTCCAATCATATACACTCTATGTTACTATTGTATTCTGTTAATGTACAAAAATACTGAGGTGAGGTGCAAATATTATCTGCCAACGTATAGATAGCATCTAATTACTATTTACACTTATTGCAAAGATCTGCTACTTTTTCATGGTGTAAATAGTATATATTGCTATTTGCACTTTTTGTAAATAGCATATCGCTTAGAAAATGCTGCTATTGTCACTTAGTGTAAATATAGTATATCACTATTTTCACTTAGTTTAAATATCATCTATTGCTAAAAATTATGCTATTTGCCACTTCCAAAAAAAGTCACTTTAAGTGAGAAACTTACCCCATTTTCCAAAACATATTTCATACTAAAAATCCATGAAAATGGAAGTAACTGTGACATAATGTCTATACAATTCTAATTGGAACATCCTTATAAATAGACCCTGTGACTAAAGTAGCATATATATACATTTCTTTGATCCAGTATATGGAGCTTTAGACTCCATTAATTCTTCAGCTCTAATTTAGATACTATAACAAACCAAAATGATATTAAATGAAAGTTCATGACATATCACTTCTAGAATTATGTTGAAGTTGGTTTCATATGCGTATATTACACATACAGTAAAAAGAAGAAAAAGTTGGCGCACACCACAGCTCCAAAAATGCAAGTTCGATGAGGAGCCAGAAGGCTTGACACATCACCTGTGTTGAGAAAGTGTAATAAAGTGAAGTTATTAATGTAATTGCAGGAGGAGTAAGCCCACCTGTCAGAGCTCGAGTAGAATATTATCTCAGAGCCCCTCCATTGCAGACATCAAGCCAAATCTATTTACTACTAATGCTAAGATTATATAGGCACACAAGCTCGTGAAACATTTTTGTGCTTTTGGACCTGTGGTGTACCAACTTTTTCTTCTTTTTACTGTTCAAAGTAGTTGAGCACCCTCATTGAATTTTTTGTTGCCTGTCAGATGTGTGTACTCTTTTAAATATCAGATACACACATGCAAGTAGTGACAAGTTCTGCTGTTATGTTGTGGGTGTTTCTAAAAGGCTGAAAAGCAGGGTTAAACCATAGGAGACACCGCCTGTTAAAATGAGTCTCTACAAGGAGAGAGAGGAGGGGGGTGTTGTTCAGAACCAGACAGCAGCATCTCCAGAACCCAGCTGTGTGTCTATGAAGAGTGTTGAGTCCATGAGAAAACCCCTAACGTTCAGTAATGAACCACTGGTCTTCAGCCCCAGGTGAGAGAAAAACCAGTACTGGATACAAAAGACTTTATTTATTAAACATCAGTAACAAAGAAAGATAATGTGAATTATCATTGTGTTTTTCTCAGATCACATGAAAGTCAGACCGCAGCATCTCCAGAGCCCAGCTGTGTGTCTATGAAGAGTGTTGAATCCATGAGAAAACCCCTTACATTCAATGATGGGACAGCGATCTTAAACCCTAGGTGTGACAATAACCAGTACTGAAGGCAAAGGCCAAATTATTCATTAAATTTCATTGACAAAAAAATAACATGAACTATCAATGTTTTTCTCAGATCACATGAAAGTCAGACAGCAGCATCTCCAGAGCCCAGCTGTGTGTCTATGAAGAGTGTTGAATCCATGAGAAAACCCCTTACATTCAGAGATAGGACAGCGATCTTAAACCCCAGGTAACACAAAACAACTACTGGAGAATAGGAGACAGAATTATTCAATAAACATCAGAAACATGAAGGTAATTATTGACTTTAGTGGCTCAGATCCCGGGAGTACATAAACATTTTGTTTATTGTCACAGCAAACAACAGAACATAAACAGAACGTTTAGCTCCAACCCTAATCAAACACACCTGAACAGGCTACAAAGTTGCAGGTAGGTGTGTTTAATCCAGGTTGGATCTAATCTCTGCAGGAATGTGGATCTCAAGGTCCAGAGTTGAGGATGTCACTGAGACTTTCTTATGTTAGCACTAGCTTACTCTAATGAGGAGATAGGACATACCAACACACCTGTCCGTGCTCCTGAAGATCAGTTCATTTGATCAGGGTTGGAGCTGAACTTTGCAGGAAGGTAGATCTCTAGGAACAGGACTGGGCACTCCAGGTAAAATGTATTATATACATCCAGTATAATCCAGCATGATTTCCATGTTGGTCCATATGCTGGATTATGATGGCTTTTTCACCAGTGTGGTGTCAGTTGGTTTTGAGAACAACAACTTTCCTAGGAGATCTTGCTGTTTGTGCCCTCATTCATTCTTTGTTTTTCTTCTCGTTTGTGCTGTGGGAATAGAGATGATCAGACTGGTGAACTGCAGGATTCTCACTTACAAGTAGATGATGTACTACAGAAAGTCAAAGACCAGCACAAAACCAGCATGAATAACAAGTATGAGAGATTATTTGAAGGAAACAACCTACATGAGAATGCAACCCTTCTGAACAGCATCTACACGCAGCTGTACATCATCGAGGGAGAGAGTGAAGGAGTGCATGAAGACCATGAGGTTTTACAGATGGAGAAAACACCCAGAACACAACACTCTCAAGAAATTCAAATCTTTTGCAATGACATCTTTAAACCCTTGGTGGGACCAAGCTGTAAAGTGAAAGACAAAATAAAGACTGTTCTTACTAAAGGCATTGCTGGAATTGGAAAAACCGTTTCTGTGCAGAAGTTCATTCTGGACTGGGCCGAGGGCAAAGCAAATCAGGATGTAGATTTCATGTTTGTGCTTCCATTTCGAGAGATGAACTTGATTAAAGACAATCAGTACAGTCTTCACAGACTTCTGCTGGACTTTCATCCTGAACTTCAAGATCTGAACTCAAAAGTTTATGAGCAGTGTAAAGTTGTGTTTATCTTTGATGGTCTGGATGAAAGCAGAATCACACTGATGTTTTCAGATGATGAAAAAGTTAGTGATGTGAATGAGACTTCATCAGTGGGTGTTTTGATGTCAAAGCTCATGAAAGGAGAGCTGCTTCCCTCTGCTCTCATCTGGATCACCACCAGACCAGCAGCAGCCCATCAGTTCCCCTCCAAATACATCAACCGTGTGACTGAAATTCAGGGATTCAGTGACCCTCAGAAGGAGGAATATTTTAGGAAGAGAATCAGTGACGAGCATCAAGCCATCGGAATCATTTCACACATTCGAAGGTCAAGAAGCCTCCACATCATGTGCCACATACCTGTCTTCTGCTGGATCTCAGCCAATGTGCTTCAAAACCTCCTGAAACAAGATGAAAGATCAGAAATCCCTCAAAATCTGACTGAAATGTACATCCATTTCCTGCTGATTCAGATCAACAAAAGAAATCAGAAGTATGAAGAGAGAGATCCAGAGAAACTCCTGCAGTCCAACAGAGAAGTGATTGTGAAACTTGCTGACCTGGCCTTCAAACAGCTGATGAAGGGCAATGTCATGTTTTATGAGGAAGACCTGAAAGAGAGTGGTATAGACGCCACTGATGCCTCTGTGTATTCTGGGATTTGCACAGAGATCTTTAAGGAGGAATCAGTGATTAATCACAGGAAGGTCTACTGCTTCATACATCGGAGCTTTCAGGAGTTTCTGGCTGCTTTATTTGTGTTTTACTCCCATCTGATAAAGAATATGGAGTCATTGCAGTTTTTTCTGGATAACAGACATGAGAGCTACACGTCTAAGCAAAACTCTTTGTGTGAGCTTCTTAAATCAGCAGTTGATAAAACTCTTCAGAGTACAAATGGTTACCTCGACCTTTTTCTGAGGCTCCTTTTGGGCATCTCACTGGAGACAAATCAGAGACTCTTAAAGGATCTACTAACAAGTAAAGAAGACAGCTCAGAGACCATCAGAAAAATCACACGGTACATTAAAGACAAAATTAAGGAAAGCTACGGTTACTTAGCTAACAGATCCATTAGTCTGTTCCTCTGCCTTCTTGAAGTTAATGATCAGACTCTGTACAGAGAGATTCAGGAGTTTGTGCAATCAGGTGAATATTCAGAGAATAAACTTTCCCCTGGTCACTGCTCAGCAATAGCCTACATGCTTCAGATGTCAGAGGAAGTGCTGGATGAATTTGATTTCATGAAATACAACACATCAAATGTGGGTAAAATGAGACTGATACCAGCGATGATTAATTGCAGAAAAGCTATGTGAGTATTTATTACTTTTTAATCAATTAAAAAAAATCCCAGAAAATAGATGTAATTTTTTGTCAATATCGCACAGCCCTATTATTTATAACAAAGTGTTGAGCCATAACCAGATGAATTAATAAAATGTAAACTTGATAAATGGTGTTTGAATGAATCCATATTCAGACTCCAAAGCATGTCCCTTCATTAGAGCTTTCAAATGGCCATTGGATCAATCATGATCTTTGTTCAGAGACTTTCATGTCACACAGGATATTAGTTATGCGATCAATTAAAGTATTTTTTGTCATGCTCAGAATACAGAGAATATTAGCCACCCATCTCCTCCTCACTACATTGTTGTTTTTCACTACAGCCTTGTTGGATGCCGTCTATCTGATCAGCACTGTGAAAGTTTGTCTACTGCTCTGCAGTCATCAAACTCCCATCTAACAGAGCTGAACCTGAATAACAATGACCTACAGGATTCAGGAGTGAAGCTGATCTCTGTTGGACTGAAGAGTTCAGACTGTCAACTGAAAATACTCAGGTTTGAGTTTCACATTGATTCATTCATTCAGTATGTTGAAGTATGTTAATGAATAGTTTGATTAAATAAAACAATTCATGTCATAGTACCCCCCAAACCTCTTTCAAGTTGCTAGACCATTGTCAAATTTTCTTTTTTTTTGTGATTACCTATATTTTTTGGGTATTGTGAAATAAACAGATTTGTATATTTTTTGTATATTATATATTTAAATAATGGCTGTCTTTGTGTCATGGCACACAAAGTTTGGTTATATAGGTGTGTACAGTAAAAAAAAAAAAAATTATATATATATATATATATATATATTAGGGGTGTCAATATTAACGCGTTAACGCATGTGATTAATCAAAAAATTTGGTAACACTATTTTGGTAACCCTTTTGAACATTTTGTTGACACTAAGTAATGTTGCAACTACATGTCAACAAATTCTCATAAGAGTATTAGTAGACTGTCTGCTTCATATCTACTAACTCCTTATTGTGTTGGTCTCCCAACAGATATTCTACTGACTATAAGTAACTTTGCAAGAATGTGTCAACTTAATCTAACCCTAACCCTACCAGTCAACTAATACACTACGAACACTCTAAATAGAGTTAGTAGAAGTGTAGCTGCAACATTACTTATAGTCAATAGAACGTGTTAAAGGGACCATCAAAATAAAGTGAAACCAAACATTTTAAACATTTTAATCAAACGTTAATATTTTTTTAACGCAGATTAATCGTTTGATAAGGTTTGACCCCAACTTCTTCCCATCATCGCAGCGCGGAAGGTTATTGTGTGATGAGGGTACAGCGAACCAGTGTTGCCAGGGTAACGGCACACGTGATTTATTTTGATAATACAGTCACAGGAAAAATTACAGAGCTGTGGGTTGCGTTTTTTTGGGCTACTTTTTTAATGTACCGCAGCTCGGGTATGGCCCACGACCGTGTAAGCAGGAAAAAATCACATGGATTAAGATATTCTCAGATCGGTTTCAGGCCTCATTCATATGTGGGAATAAATCAGATATGAATCGGATACGTGGATTTGCACTTGCGTGTAAGCAGACAAATCGGATATTACCCTGTAAATGCAACTCCTACGTTTTTAACTTTTTAAAAACATTTTGCAGTACAAACATACCTGTAACAAATTAAACATCTCTAGTTGTGTAGCAGAATATTAATTTAATTTGTGTTAAATAAAAGGCGATCTGATGCTGAAATGTGTTGATTTTGAAATCACACTGAGTGCTTGTTGCTGCTGTTGTCAGTGATGGTGGCTCATGCACAGACGAGCGCTTCAGTCCTGTTCGTTCCATTGAAACCACAAAATAAAATACACACAAACATGTCCCTGCCTTTGATATACAGTGGTGTAAAAAATTGTTGGCCCCCTCCCTGATTTTTTATTTTTTTGCATGTTTGTCACACTTTAATGTTTCTGTCAGACCCTGTCTCTCTGTTTCCCCTCCTCTCGTGCCCTTATTTGGTCTTCCTGTTCCTGTCCTTGTTTGGTGTCATCATTTGTTGATTAGTCCCCAGCCGTTTGTCATTAATTATCTGGTTTCCCCCAGCCTTTATAAGTCCTCTGCTTCCCTGCCTTGGTGTCCGGTCTTAATCGTCATTCTGTTTGTCTAACCTCTGAGTTCCATTTTCCTGGTGTTGTCTTCAATAAAAGGATTATTGAGTATTCTCCTCATCTTCTCGCTCCTTGCTCCAGCCGCAGTGTGACAGTTACTGATCATCAAACAAATGAAATATTAATCGTTAAAACATAACTGTGATTTATCACACCTGAGTTCAGTTTCTCTAGCCACACCCAGGCCTGATTACTGCCACACCTGTTCGCAATCAAGAAATCACTTAAATAGGACCTGCCTGACAAAGTGAAGTAGACCAAAAGATCCTCAAAAGCTACACATCATGTTGAGATGCAAAGAAATTCAGGAACAAATGATAAAGAAAGTAATTGAGATCTATCAGTCTGGAAAAGGTTATAAAGCCATTTCTAAAGCTTTGGGACTCCAGCAAACCACAGAGAGAGCCATTATCCACAAATGGCGAAAACATGGAACAGTGGTGAACCTTCCCAGGAGTGGCCGGCCGACCAAAATTACCCCAAGAGCACAGCGACGACTCATCCAAGAGGTCACAAAAGACCCCAGAACAACATCCAAAGAACTGCAAGCCTCACTTGCTTCAGTTAAGGCCAGTGTTCATGACTCCACCATAAGAAAGAGACTGGGCAAAATTGGCCTGCATGGCAGAGTTCCAAGACGAAGACCGCTGCTGAGCAAAAAGAACATAAAGGCTCGTCTCAGTTTTGCCTGAAAACATCTTGATGATCCCCAAGAATTTTGGGAAAATACTCTGTGGACTGACGAGACAAAAGTTGAACTTTTTGGAAGGTGTGTGTCCCATTACATCTGGCGTAATAGTAACACAGCATTTCAGAAAAAGAACATCATACCAACAGTAAAATATGGCTGTTTTGCTGCTTCAGGACCTGGAAGACTTGCTGTGATAAATGGAATCATGAATTCTGCTGTCTACCAAAAAATCCTGAAGGAAAATGACCAGCCATCTGTTTTTGACCTCAAACCGAACTTGGGTTCTGCAACAGGACAATGATCCAAAACACACCAGCATGGCCTAGTCAAAATACTGACCTGAATCCTAGAGATGCTGTGGCATGACCTTAAAAAGGCGGTTCATGCTCGAAAACCCTCCAATGTGGCTGAATTACAACAATTCTGCAAAGACGAGTGGGCCAAAATTCCTCCACAGCGCTGTAACAGACTCATTGCAAGTTATCGCAAACACTTGATTGTAGTTGTTGCTGCTAAGGGTGGTCCAACCAGTTATTAGGTTTAGGGGGCAAGCGCTTTTTCACACAGGGCCATGTGGGTTTGGATTTTGTTTTCCCTTCATAATAAAAAACTTCATTTAAAAACTGCATGTTGTGTTTACTTGTGTTATCTTTGATTAATATTTAAATTTGTTTGATGATCTGAAACATTAAAGTGTGACAAACATGCAAAAAAAAAAAAAAAAATCAGGAAGGGGGCCAACAATTTTTCACACCACTGTACAATCACTGATGAGCGCATTTGGATTTATTACCAAAAAAACACAAACGATGTGACATCCTTAACAATATCTACCACCTGAGTATTATTCTACCTGCAAGCTTTCAGCGGAGCTGCGTACTTCACTGTCCTGAAGAATTTGTACTAGGCTATATAATTATTTTGATGTGTAGATGCAACTATTGCATTAAAAAAATTTCTATATGAATTCCATGTCAATAAATTAAACTCAATGTACTATTCAAATTTATTTGTGATGTGATGGCACTGCAGGCATGAACCAGTGCTTCATTTTATTTGCGAGTGTCTGTGCGCAGCATGTGCATAACGATGCTCAGAGCAGGCTGTAGCCTACCAGTGGTGAATATACGGCCTGTAGACAGAACAGGCAGGTTGTCGATGAGTGACAGAGCAGAATAAAGATGGAGCAAAGTGTGGATGCGCTGTCCTTGAAGAACGCTCAACTCGGTTTTGTTTATATTTTGCTTAGCCTATAATTTTAAATGACAGATGTCTAATTTATTTATTTATTTATTTTTCTTCCGCGACACTTTTCCTAGGCTGCTGTGTTTACAGCAAGATGTTAAACGAATTTAGTATTTTGACAAGATGAATAAAATTATAATAGGCCATTTTTGTACAACCTACATTATTTTTTCCTCTGTGACACTTTTTCCTATATTGTGTTGTAAAGGTTAAACGAATTTTATCCTGACAAGATGAATAAAAATAAGGAATACAATTTTTGTACATTTTTATTTTCTCTGTGACACTTTTTTTTCCTACTGTGTTGGCAGCAAAATGTTAAACGAATTTTGTGTCGTAAGACACAAAATTCGTTTAACATTTTGCTGTCAATAAAAGACTCTTGACATGACGAATAAAATAACAAATACAATTTTCTGCAGACTACACTTTTATTTGTTAGCCTATCTGTCTTTCTTTCAGTATAGGAAAGTTAAATGTGTGATTCTGGAAACGAGATCTAAATTTAGCGGGAACGGTCGGGTCGGGAAGAAAATTATTCAAAGCGGACAGCGGGTGAACAAAGAGTAAATATATCGCGGGAGCGGGTGGGTGCGGGATATAACCTCGCGGGAGCGGGACATAAAAAACAGTCCCGCGCAGACCTCTATTTTGAGGACTTCCATAGAAGGAAAAAAAATACTATGGAAGTCAATGGTGCCCCAGAACTGCTCTGTTTCCCACATTCTTCAGAATATCTTCCTTTGTGTTCAGCAGAACAAAGACACTCATGCAGGTTTGGGACTACTTGAGGGTGAGTAAACTCCTTTAGAGGAGTGGGCACAAACACCAAAAGGGTAGTCTGCTTAAAATACTGGTTAGTATTATACAGTAAAAGAAAGCATTTACTCCTGTCATTGTAATATTTTAACAAAAGTCAAATATCTGGAACATTAAGCGTTAATATAATAAACAATTAACTGAGATTAAATATTACAATGTTATATAATTTAGGATGATCATATGTGCCATTTTTCCGGCGAGGATTTCTATATTGCCTATAAATATCTAGGTTTTAGCTTTGTTTGCATGTGGTAAGACATCGGTTCCTTATGTTTTCTAAATGCTCTCGAGATACTTTGAAACAAAGCAATATAGAAATCCTATATAGATAATCCAATATAGAAAATTGTCAGGTATGGTCACCCTATATGATTATTATTTATTATCATTATTTTATTTAATTTTTTAATGTTCATTCACAAGCTAAAATGTCACACTTCCAGGCTTATTGAGCAGTGTTGCAAGCAGTCATTTTGTGTCATCTGGTGATGATTTCATGAATGAGTGTCATAAATGACTACAGGTGCATCTCAATAAATTAGAATGTCGTGGAAAAGTTCATTTATTTCAGTAATTTCAGTAATTCAGTAAACTAAAATTGTGAAACTTGTGTATTAAATAAATTCAATGTACACAGACTGAAGTAGTTTAAGTCTTTGGTTCTTTTAATTGTGATGATTTAGGCTCACATTTAACAAAAACCCACCATCTCAACAAATTAGAATACTTCATAAGACCAATAAAAAAACATTTTTAGTGAATTGCTGGCCTTCTGGAAAGTATGTTCATTTACTGTATATGTACTCAATAGTGGCTCCTTTTGCTTTAATTACTGCCTCAATTCGGCATGGCATGGAGGTGATCAGTTAGTGGTACTGCTGTGGTGGCCTGCAGGTCATCTGCATTGTTGGGTCTGGTGTCTCTCATCTTCCTCTTGACAATACCCCATAGATTCTCTATGGGGTTCAGGTCAGGTGAGTTTGCTGGCCAATCAAGCACAGTAACACCATGGTAATTGAACCAGCTTTTGGTACCTTTGGCAGTGTGGGCAGGTGCCAAGTCCTGGTGGAAAATTAAATCAGCATCTCCATGAAGCTTGTCAGCAGAAGGAAGCATGAAGTGCTCTAAAATTTCCTGGTAGATGGCTGCATTGACTGTGGACTTCAGAAAACACAGTGGACCAACACCAGCAGATGACATGGCAGCCCAAATCATCCCTGACTTCAGAAACTTCACACTGGACTTCAAGCAACATGGATTCTGTGCCTCTCCACTCTTCCTTCAGACTCTGGGACCTTGATTTCCAAATGAAATGCAAAATTTACTTTCATCTGAAAAGAGGACTTTGGAACACTGAGCAACAGTCCAGTTCTTTTTCTCCACAGCCCAGGTAAGATGTTTCTGACGTTGTCTCTGGTTCAGAAATGGCATGGTAGCCCTTTTCCTGAAGACATCTGAGCGTGTTGACTCTTGATGTACTGACTCCAGCTTCAGTCCACTCCTTGTGAAGCTCTCCCAAGTATTTGAATCAGCTTTGCTTGACTGTATTCTCAAGCTTGCGTTCATCCCTGTTGCTTGTGCACCTTTTCCTACCCAAATTCTTCCTTCCAGTCAACTTTGCATTTAATATGCTTTGATACAGCACTCTGTAAACAGCCACACCTTTCAGTAATGACCCTCTGTGACTTACCCTCTTTATGGAAGGCGTCAATGTTCGTCTTCTGGACCATTGCCAAGTCAGCAGTCTTCCCCATTATTGTGGTTTCAAAGAACAAGAGATACCCGGAATTATTTCTGCAGGGATGGTCATTAATTGAAACTCAAATGTAAATAGTCTAATATTTTGAGATACTGATTTTTGACTTTCATGAGCTGTAAGCTCTAATTCTCAAAAGTAAAACATTTTTTTTTTTAAATGTTTTACTTTACATGTAATGAATCTAAAATATATGAAAGTTTCACTTTTTGAAATGTTACAAGAAAAAATGAACTTTTTTCACAGCATTCTAATTTATTGAGATGCACTTGTATGTTGTATGTAACACATTTAAAAACATTTTTAAAAATACAACCATTTTAAAAAATATATAGTTTTGTTTTATTTTATTTCTAACAGCATGAGATAATCCTGTTTTCCTATTTATTTCATGGTTACTCTAAAAGATTTAATACCTGCCAGTTATCTATAGCCTTTATCTTTAAATGTATATAAAACTCACGTGAGTATGTACTCACGTTTCAATTACTGAATCCTTTATGGTTTTCTTCAGTATGGCAGGTTGTGGATTTACTGGTCAGTGCTGTGAAAGTTTGTCTTCAGCTCTCCAATCATCAAACTCCCATCTGAGAGAACTGGACCTCAGTAACAATTGCCTGCAGGATTCTGGAGTGAAGCTGCTCTCTGATGGACTGAAGAGTTCACATTGTCAACTGAACATACTGAGGTTTGACTTTTATGTTTAGTTTTGAATAGGACATTTTAACACAACTTTAGCTTGTGGGTGAAGAACCCAAGTGCAGTTTTAAAAAAATTTAATCTTCTTTATGGTTATAGCATAGGAAGAAGGAAGCAAACTGAACCATTGTTAATTACATACTTTTTGGCACTCTCTGCCAAAAAACTACTGCTCTGATTAAATTAATTATATAATTGAATGGTTATCTATCCACTTACGTAAGCTTCAGTATAATTAGTTATTTGTTGTCATTAGCTTGAAATAGTGTTGTCATCATAATACAAACATTTCAGTAGTTGGTACCACTACCAACAAACAAATGCATAGTAATAAAGAATACAGAAACACAAGCAATACACAAAAAAAAGTTGCTAAAAAAGTTCATGCTTTTGTCTGCACTCCTTGAGTTTACCCACATCTTGTGTGTTTTGATATGTGCCATGTACTTGTGTGGCCACTGACTCTTCAGTGATTTTTGTGTACTGAATATAAACTAACAGAATTTTCCGGCTATAAGGCAGAGGGTCTCATCTTTTGAGACAGGACAGAACCTTCAAAACACAGGCAAAGAAACAGAAACGAGGGCTATAGCAGTGTAATAAGTAGTATACAAGCTAACATGATCATCAAACATTAATCAGCATATAAGTCAATGCTTTTTAACATTACTGAATGAAATGTTGAGCCCATGAAAACATGTAAGACTGTGCAAGCTGGTGTGTTTATGAACGTGATATATCTATGTTTTGCTCAAGGATGGGCAACTTTGATAGTGATGAGGGCCAGCTGTTTTTCTTTACCAAGGGGCCATATTACTAATCCATTTAGTTATATGTTCCATTATAGTTCCGTTTTCTTTAAATTTGTCAAAAAAAAAAAAAAAAAGACTGCACAGAGGTCCTATTTTTGATTACTAGCCTACAAAACACAACTTCCAAAGGACGATTTAAAAGTGTTTATTCAAAAAACAGTTATTCCGAAATTTTAAAATCCCTGGTTTTAATCATTGATCTGAATCTGATCCAAATATAATCTTTGATAAAAACATATTTTTCAGCTTTTTGTTAAAAATGTTGATTTATGAAACCTACCCACATTCAAGTGTTGTTAAAAAAAATAAATAAATAAAAAAGCGTTAATACAATTTTATTTATTTTTTTTAGATTTTTTTAGAGGCTCAGATCTTTATTTTGATATTTTGTTTGTGCAGATATTCATACAACAAAATATTCTGGGGTCATTGACAATTTTGCTGGCTTTCAAAATGCTGGCTTTGTTGTCAACTTTTTTTTTTTTTTTGAAAAATGCTTGCAGTGAAAGAGTTATGATCCAAAATGTATTAAAGGAGGAATTTTCTATGGATTCTGTTATTCTTCTGTAGGAAAACTATTACATCTGAATATGATTACATCTGGTTCATATTCCGAATGATGATCAAATCATTGATTGTATTGATTGGATCCATCAACACCCCCACAGCTTGCACAGTCTCTCAAAGAATTTGGGTGGAAGTTATCACTGCAAATTTGTCATCTAACAGGTTTTGTGACAGGAGTTTCTTACTGCTTTATTGTTCTGCTTAGATTGGTCAACTGTGATATCACTGGTGAGTGCTGTGAAAGTTTGTCTTCAGCTCTACAGTCAACCAACTCCTGTCTGAGAGAGCTTGACCTTAGTAACAACGATCTGCAGGATTCAGGAGTGAAGTGGCTCTCTGATGGACTGAAGAGTTCACACTGTCAACTGAACATACTGAGGTATTTAACACAGATAAAGACTTACTCTTATCAAACTAAACATGTCACATTTTTCCTGCTCTTGAAATGCCCCTTTCCACTGATTGGTCAAGCAAGCATCAAATGGTGCCGTCATCATGTCGTCTTCAGTTTTGTGCTACAGAATAAGAGTCCTCCACTGTTAAAACATTTATTGCAACTCCTGCGTTCATCTCCCTCTCATCAAACAACCAGACTAAAAAATGGCTTGACACAAACCATACTGGGGCAGCATCTAGACAGGGCTTACTTCTGTGTAGGCATAGATTCTCTATGGCAAATATTAGGTACTTATTGCAGAAATATGTGTGTACCTCAGATCTGCAGCCACATTACACTTTTAGTCTATTTCTTTGGCACACCGCACATTATATTTAGCTGTCCGGTTATCAAAATCTGTGTGGCAAAGCTGCGCGACATTTACATTATAGTGAAGTGCAGACTAGTATTTGGTGTGAATATAAAGCTGTCTTACCGTTTTGATTATTATTTTGAGTTTTTAAAGGTCACCTTTATTATTAAATTCCTGAATTGTGTCAATATTTGAAAAATATGACATTATAGGTGTTACCAATTACATCAGTACAAAACTGATGCACTGTGGCACATAAGCTGCATCTTAAAGGAGTCATATGATGCAATTTCAAGTTTTCCTTTCTCTTTGAAGTGTTACAAGCTGTTTGTGCATAGATCAGATCCCTAAAGTCTCAAACCCAAAGAGATATTCTTTAGAAAAGTTAAGACTTGACCACGCCCCCTTAAAACGGCTCATTTAAACACGCCCCCACATGTCTATGTCACGATGGGGAAATATTTGCGTAATGCCGCCCAAATGTTCACAGAAAGAAAGAAGGCACGGTTTCAGTAACCGCAGTAGTGTTGATGCTGCCATGTCAGGGAGACACTGTGTGTTTCTATGCGAAAGCAAAAGCACTTTATTTGGCCTTCCGAAAGTAGATGCAATTAGGAATCATTGGTTAAGATTTGTTTACAACATAACCCAAATGTTCGAATTTGTGCAACGCATTTTATGGATGACAGTTTTGTGAACCTAGTAGAGAACAAGGCTGGCTATGCATGCACGAAGGCTATTTCTAAAAAAAAGACTTTGCTATGACAATTTGGTGCTTCTGAATCAACGACTGTAAGTATGTTTTGTTATTAGTTCAAGTATTTGCTATTGACTGTTCAAATGTGGAGTTTTGTGCGTAATGCATTGTGTGTGTGAGGGGAACAGGGTCACATCACAGCAGAGTGTACAGCCCATCAGAAATTGTCTTAACCACGGCTTGTGTACTTCAAATACATACGAGCATCATCACTGTGTCTGTCACGCGACTCTGTTCCCCTTTCGGGCTTGAACTTATAAAACTAACTTGAAAGCTGAAGCTTGTGATTATGGTAAGGGGCGTTACATTTCCGACGCGTGCTTGTGGTGTTTGGCCAATCACAATGCACTGGGTTAGTTGGCCAATCAGAGCAGACTGCACTTGTTGGAAGGAGGGGCTTTGTAGGAAACAACTTGTTTGAGAGAGGCGGGGCATAGAGGAAATCAACTTTAACATTGTATTTCATCTTGGAATTTCAAATCAATTATTGTAGCACAAGTGAAAATCAACAAGACTCTTCTTTTTTCGGTGTACCCCACACATAAGTAGATGTTGACTTGTGAAGTCATCATTGGAGCATTGATGCCTGTCAGTATAGTAATGCCAATAGACACTGGCATCTTGCCTTACCTCTGGTTGTTGTGTGGATCACATCTTTCAAACTGGCATACAATAATGTACCCAAATGCCTGACTTCCACAACAACTTATTCTTCATCACTGCCCTCATCCTCATTGCTTATATCCTCAACAACTTGTTTCATTACTACAACCTGATTTTCTGATGCACTCATATCACTATCATCAATACTTTCTGAAATAAGTACAGATTTGTCTCTCCATCTTACAAAAATTGACCTAAAACACATGCATAAAGGCTATTATCCTGCCTGCCAATACTGGTCAATATTGCCAGCTACACAGAATATGCATCACATAATAGGACTTTGTCAGTTATGCATGACACTCAGATGTGTTGGTCTCTGAGTGGTTGTTTTTATAAAAGTGCATTAAAAATGACAAAAAACTTTAGAAAACACATTTGGATGTACAATTATATTTTTTATAACTTGAATTTATATGTATTTTCTAGTCTAAAATGAGCTCTCTGTGGAGCCTTGAGAGCATGTGACCTAACATGTGCTAATGTCTACTTAGTTACCAAAAATGTGAAGCACATGGCTAATGAATTTTAATTTTACTGGTTGAAGGGGATGTCATTTGACATCACTAAAATAAAATGTTGTTGGTTGAACATTAATATTGTAATGGGAACAACGAGACGTGAGGCGTGTGGATCCATCTGCAGGGTTTTATTCAAAGACATGGTCATAAATACAAGCAGAGTCGAACAATGGCAAACAGGTATGGCATGGGCAAGACACAGAGAAATCATAGTACAAGCGTGGGTCTTCGATCGGCGAACAATATCCAACAGGGCAAGGCAGAGAGAGATAATCCAGGCACACGGGCAATAGTTCAAGCGAGGAGCAAACAGAGGCCAAACGGCAGGGCAAGGGTTAATCCAATAAACACAGGCAGGAATGAGGGAACAGGAAACAAGGCAACACGAAATGACAAAACTAACTAGAACAGGAGACTAGACTCAGTAAAGCAGCTATCACTTGATGAGTGATAAACGCAGAACAATACTGGTGATTAAACAGAAACACAGAATGGCTCGGTAAGGCAGCTAACACTAGGGGAATGCTAAACGCAGGACAATACTCTGCGAACTGTGAAGGGAAGTCCATGGTTATGTAGGTGTGTGACTGTGTGATAGTTCTCAGGTGCGAGCGTGTGATTAGTGCAATCAGCTGTGTGTGTCGTCAGTGCAATGGATGATGGGAATTGTAGTCTGGTGAAGTGCAACAGTGGTGTGGTGCAAAATTCCATGTGGTGAGCAAGTGACCTCTGGTGTTGAGTGAATGGAAGTTCATGAACCAGATTCGTGACAAATATTGTATTTTAAATGCAATTTTCTTAGCGCCAAAGAAATATACCAGAAAGGTAATGTGGCTGCAAATCCGAGGTACATGCATATTTCTGCAATAAGCACCTAATACTTACCATAGATAAAGTATGCCTACACAGAAGTAAACCCTGTCCATTTGTTAGTCTGGTTGTTTGATGAGAGAGAGGCGAAATGCAGGAGAAGCAATAAACACCTTAACAGCGGAGGACTCTTATTCTGTTGCACAGTTGCACATGAGGCACCATTTCATTTTTGCTTGACCAATCAGTGAAAAGGGGTGTTTAATTCCCTCCTACACGTGGATCTGTGTACTTTTGTGTCCATTCATTTTTCGTTTTTTAACCCAGACCAAAAAAATGAAAAAAGAACGGTTATTGTATTTTTAAATGCTCTGCTGAAAACCAAAGCTGAAATTAGAACCGTACACACACCGTATTGACTTCTTTCCAGACTTTTTAAAATTAATTTTTGCACTTCTAATAAACATTTGAAAAATGCACAAATTAATAATGTAATGCTTCTCCTGCATGTTCAGTTGAGAACTAGAGCCATCTTTGGAACAATGCAGAGATTTAATAAAAATATGATTTTTAAAATAGACATATCAGAATCCTGGGAACTTTATCATCATGAAATTATATACTAGGATATAATTTTGTCAAAATTATAATCTCTTTCATTATAATCCGTGAAGATGCACTTCTCTCTAAAGGCGCGTCTAATGAGGAGATGGCGAGTCAGGATCATCTTCTTCATCTTTGCGACACTGACACAGAAAACACTTTATTAGTAATTAATTCAATTATCTCCTTATTATTTCCCCCGGACACATTCATGGTAATTGCTTTTGCTGGGGCTTTGCGGCAAGCTTCAGCCTATTGCATGTATTTGAACGCAGAAGTCTTCAGCTGCGTTGACGGCGCGTGCTCTCTGCTGCTGCAGGACTCTAAACACTGTCGAGTCACTCTTCACAGTCGTTGCATGGTCTCGTGTTATTTCCACCATCGCTGCAATTTTTTTAAATTGCCTTTAATTGTCTAAAATATAAAAATAAGGAGAAGCCTAAAAGAGGCCCAAGGCCTGGCCCGCGTCTGAACTATGACGTGAAAATTGGCCCGATCGAAGCCCGGCCCTAGAGGCGGAAAAAAGTCAGGGCCGTCAGGCCCGGGTTGAAATGCAGGGCTCTAGCCTTCCCCTCGGTAGAAATCACGTTTCCCCTTCGGGGGGCTGAACTGAACTAAAAGCATGGCCACTCAGGAAATCAACATAAAATGTCAGTTATCCTATTTCTAGCTTTAACCAAAGTCCCTTGTCTTTGCTTTAACTGACCTTCTCTTGCTTTCGTTTCGTTCCTGCACCTGTAGAACTTGTCCAGGATACAGTTATTTGCAAAGAAATGGGCTATCTAATGTATATTTAATACATGTTTTTAGGCATAAAAAATTATTAAGATCATAAAAATATCAAAGCTAAATGTTTTCATAAAGCAGTTAGCTACGTCAGTAGTGCGAGAGGGTGCGTCTGTATAGAAACACTCAAAAAAGGTAGAAATTAAACTTAGCATTTACATACATTACAAAAAAAAAAGAGCTTTACATCATTTTTACGATTTTAAATGAAATATGAATTTTGAATAATGAAAATTAGTTTGTTCCTTTTTATTCTATTCATTAGAGTTCGAAACATTATAGAAGAAACCGCATTTTCTGTTTTTCATTTCTGGGTTAAAAAACAAAAAATGAATGGACACAAAAGTACACGGGAAATCGAACATTCAAACTGTTTATCCATTTTCTACCCCTGAATGTACAATCCTGATTCCAAAAAAGTTGTGACACTGTACAAATTGTGAATAAAAACAGAATGCAATAAAGCTTATTCAGGTAAAATAATTTGGACAAGCTTAATTTCATCAACCCAGAGCGGTAGCTGTTTGTTCTTGACTCCCACACACGTGAAAACTAGCGTTAACAAGTCACTACTTTATTTTCTTTGTCTAGGATTCATTTCAGCCTTTTCAATGTGAGGCACGTAGATTTATCAACACTTATAGATGAGGAAACATCTGTAGTTGTCCTGTTCAATGGCATTTGATAACCATTTATGTTCAAATCAGCTGTAGCTTACAATTACTGTATATCATAAAAGTATTATAGATAAAATGTGGACAGAGTCTGAGTGAACTGCACAGGTAATTGTGTGACAAATAGTAATCTTTAATTGACAAATTGGACTGTTGTTGTGTGTCTGTAGATTGTCTGGCTGTATGGTGACAGAGCAAGGCTGTCAATATCTGTCTTCATCTCTGAGGTCAAACTCCTCACACTTGAGAGAACTGGATTTGAGCTACAATCATCCAGGAGATTCAGGAGTCAAACTGCTCAACCATCCAAACACACTAGATAAACTTAAGTATGTCAACCCTGTTGTGTACGCTTATGTGTTTTTTAATTGTATTAGATCTGCAGATTGACACTTTGTGTTTTACAGTGTGGATAATGGAGGAGAGTTGAGGATTACAGCTGGCCTACACAAATGTATGTCTACACACACAAACACCACACACATATTAGTAAGGACACTGCATAGTCTTCCATTGATTTTATATCAGGTTAATGATATTTTCTATCACCTAATCCAACCCTTACCCCTAAATTTTCTCATCTCAAAAACACGCAAAACACTAGATTAAATAAAAAATATTTTGGCCGATTTATAAGCCTTTTTAACTGAGGACCAGTAAAATGTCCTCGCTAGTCGCTTGTCGTATTATTTTACTATATAGGACATTTGACCCTCACAATTATAGTTAAAAAAGTATACACCTTTTGTGATTGTTATATATCTCTTGTGTTTAGATGCCTGTGGTCTCACCCTAGATCCAAACACAGCTCATGCACGTCTCATTCTGTCCGAAAAGAACAGAAAGGTGACATTTGTGGAAAAGCCTCAATCATATCCTGATCATCCAGAAAGATTTGATGGGTGTCCTCAGGTTCTGTGTAGAGATAGTCTGTCTGGACGCTGTTACTGGGAGGCTGAATGGATTGAAAATGCTATTATATCAGTGACATATAAAGGAATCAGAAGGAAAGGAGGAAGTTGTGCCTGTGAATTTGGATACAATAAGCATTCCTGGAGTCTGATATGTTATAACAACAAATTTTCTGTCTGGCACAATCTTATTTCAATTGACATACGTTTCCCTTCACACTCCTGTAGGAGAGTAGGAGTGTATGTGGACGTGTCAGCTGGCACTCTGTCCTTCTACAGTGTCTCTGACACACACACTCACACACTTACACACATACAATAATGCATTCACTGAGTCTCTCTATGCTGGATTTACAGTTTTTGATTCACTGTCTCTGTATCAGTGAGTAACAACAGAGACAGCAGTGATCAGCTCTTTATTTTTTGCTCATCCTACACTTTTTGCACTGGCAACAGTTGGCCTCAAACCAAGTCAATGAGAGGTAGCTGTTTGCCAGTGGAGGATAGCTTGGCTGGCAGTGCAGGATGAGAGATTTTTCCAATTGGTATTCCTTCCAACTGAGTTGTTTTTCACCCTCATGCCCCTGACTGATTTAATGTATTATTTTGCTGCATACCACTGCAAAAAATGTCCAAATATTCCAGTCAGTGTTTTAGTCTAATAGGTTGTTTGCACATGACGTCACGAGGCGGTGCGAAATGCAGATGGAGGGCAGGAAGTGATTTTCTTCACAGAGAGCAGTATCAAACGCCTATGTTTTGCTGCGTTTTATGGTTGCTCAAATCGAGAAACCACAAGGAGCTTTTATCATCTGCCAAAACCTGTTGTTCATCAGGGGGGAAAATGAAAGAAATTGACTGAAAAATTCAAGAAAAGGTGGCTTGTAAACCTGCGTCTGTATGAATACGAATCATATACAGGTGTATCTTAAAAAAATTAGAATATCGTGAAAAAGTTATTTTTTTTATTGTAACATTTCAAAAAGTGAAACTTTCATATATTCTAGATTCATTACATGTAAAGTAAAATATTTCAAAAGTTTTTTTTTTTTTTGTTTTAATTTTGATTATTAGAGCTTACAGCTCATGAAAGTCAAAAATTCAGTATCTCAAAATATTAGAATATTTACATTTAAGCTTCATTAATGACCATCCCTACAGTATAAATTTGGGGTATCTCTTGTTCTTTGAAACCACAAAAATGGGGAAAGTCCAAAATCCAGTATCTCAAAATATTAGAATATTTCCTAAGATCAATAAAAAAAAAAAGGATTATCCAAACAGAAAAGTTCAAGTTCTTTAAAGTAAGTCCATTTATGCACTCAATACTTGGTCGGGGCTCCTTTAGCACAAATTCCAGCATCAGTGAGGTGTGGCATGGAAGCAATCAGCCTGTGGTACTACTGAGGCACTATTTTGAGCCTTTAACTCATCTGAATTGTTGGATCGACTGTTTCTCATCTTTCTCTTGAAAATATCCCATAGATTCCATATGTGGTTCAGGTCGGGCATGTTGGCTGGCCAGTCAAGCACAGTAATATCATGGTCAGCATCTCCATAAAGCTTTTCAGCAACTTTGCATTTAATATGCTTTGATACAGCACTCTGTGAACAGCCACCCTTTTCAGCAATGACCTTCTGTGACTTACCCTCTTTGTGGAGGGTGTCAATGATTGTCTTCTGGACCATTGCCAAGTCAGCAGTCTTTCCCCATTTTTGTGGTTTCAAAGAACAAGAGATACCCCAAATTTATACTGTAGGGATGGTCATTAATGAAGCTTAAATGTAAATATTCTAATATTTTGAGATACTGAATTTTTGACTTTCATGAGCTGTAAGCTCTAATCATCAAAATAAAAATAAAATAAAATAACTTTTGAAATGTTTTACTTTACATGTAATGAATCTAGAATATATGAAAGATTCACTTTCTGAAATAAGTTACAATAAAAAAAAAAGAACTTTTTCAAGATATTCAATTTTTTTAGATGCCTCTGTAAATCATATGGATTACATTTATGTATTTCAATGAATGATAGAAATGGTGAGAGAATGTTAAACATATCATCTTATATTTTTCAAAGATGAATTATAGTCTTGTGTTTGCAACGACATGAGGGTGAGTAAATTATTTTCTTTTTTGTATTCATATTTAGTTGTTTTCTTTATCCATGTGATGTTTTTTGTGAAAACTTGCCGCTATCTGTATTAACGTGTCCATGGCAACAGTAAAACATTATAAAGGCAAAGTCGCTGTCATGAAACACTTAGCGGTTTCCCTTACCTAAGAAAAACAGGATTATATGCAACCTGTCATTCCCATAGGTAAGAGGAAATCATACATTAAGTCTCGTATGTTAAGGGAAAAATTAAGATGCTTTATGCAACCGGCCACTGGAGAACAAGTTGCTTATCGGCTCAATCGTAGGCAAATATGTCAATTGAGTAGAAAAATCGCTCCTCTTTATTACATAAGGATCACGTCCAACACATGATTTGATTTTCTGTTGATACTTTTCTCTTGTAATGGTGATTAAAACAGTACAGATGGACTTTCCTCCATCTCTTCCATTCTGCTTTTCACTTCCTGCCCTCCATCTGCATTTCACGTGTCATCAGAATCACGTGATTGCAAACAAACTATCAGGTGATTTAAGTCCATTAACTCTCATTCTGACGGACTCCCTCACCAGTGCACAGTGACGGCGCTAAACCGGGGCTAGGGGGGCTATGGACTAGGTGCACAAGATGGCGTGGGTGAGCTTCGGCAATGTGAGGGTGTGTATGCTTACTTTCGGTCTCTGCTGCGTTCACATTTACTGTAAGGGGAAACTTGGCTATATATTTTTTTTTTCAAAATAAATAGCGGATAGTGGTATATCAAAGATCCTTCTTATATTATTGCATACCTCTGTTTGGAAATTCATCAAGATACAACGTGGCGATTACTTCATTCTTTCTTATGTTTATTATGCGGTTCAGCATCAGTGGTTTGTCAAAATCCACAGCGATCTTGTCATTCAAACACAAGCCACTCAAATGTGAAACGCTACACATTTTCGAAGACTTGATTTTATTCTGATTACTGTGTCATGACCTGGACATTCTCCTTGTGCTTAGAACAACTCTTTCTAAAAGATCTGTTCAGATCATGAGGTTTGACAAAGAGATGCTCAGAGATTTCTGCATTATGGACTCAATGTATGTTTTATTAACTTAATTTCGTAACATTATTTGTAACTGTATCTGTTTAACATAATTTAATTAGGCTATAGTATTTGTATTTATTAAAAGATTGTTGTGTGCAATTCCCTACTGTGTTTTTATAAATAAATATTTATCTGTTTTGTGAAAATGAGCATCTGTTACACAAATAATTATCTGTCTGGTGTCTATAAGCAGTGCATACACTATATTTTTACAAATTATTTACATTTATTGAAAAAAAAATAATACAAAACTTTAAATCTATAACTATTGTCTCTTTTTACAGCCCGTCTTTTCATCTAAAAACATATTTGATGCAAAGATAACTGCGTAAATGTAAAATATTAAAATATGTTGTTAAATGTTGATGGAACAAACTGATTCATGTGCAGAATTGAGAAACGGATATTCATAGCCCCGTTTCCATGGTAGGAAGATCAATTGATGTCTCACAAGACAATGTATTTAAGTTAACAAACAAACAATGTAATACAAACATTTTTGAGAAATAAGTCATCTATACATTTACATAATTGGTAAGGAAAAAAGTAATCTATGTGAACACACCATGAGTTCATCAACTTCCATTTTGTGAACAGTACAGATTGGTATATTTCATTCATTCACCGGACCCAAACATAGGTAAGTTTCAAATGACACTGGCTCAATTATATAGAATATATTAATAATAGTAATGACCTTAGTTGTATTTTATGTAATATTATAAATCCTGTAAACATGAACAGAAGGTAATCTTATAAGTCAGAATCAAGGCCAGATTTAATCATGGAAATCCTTCAACATCTCTTTGAGTTAAAGCAAAGTAGAATAGAAGTACAGTTTATGTGGGTTCCAGCCCATGTGGGAATTAAAGGAAATGAAGAAGCAGATAAATTAGCTAAGTAAGCAGTAGATGATGAAATGGTAGAAATTGAACTACCGCATAGTATAAGAGAAATAAAATCAGTAATAAAAGAGAAAGTGATTAAAAAGCAGCAATAAAAGAGAAAGTGATTAAAAAGCAGCAAGAGTATTGGGACAATGAGAATAAAGGGAGACATTTATATGCAATATAAAAGAAAGTGGGAAAAGATAGAAAAAGTGGGAAAAATAGGAGGGAGGAAAGTATAATTACAAGACTAAGAATGGGGCATACAGGTTTGAATAAAACAATACTGTAATGGAGTTGAGGCGGAAGCCGAAGTAGAATCCATATGCAGGGTCTATTAAAAGTTCTATAATCCAAACTCAGTGTCAGCAAGGCAAGGGGTGAGGTCGATACACAAGGAGGCAGTCCAAATAAGCAAAAGTGCTATCCAAAAGAGAAGTCAAGAGAAACAGGAAAACCGGTCATACACAGGAAAACTAGACAGTGATACAAACGCTTGGTAAGGCAGGGTAAACTGGCAATACTTCGCAAAGATGCAATGCGGTGGCCAGGTTAATATGGCTGCTAAACAGGAAGTAGCTGCAGAGGAAGAGCTTACAGTCAAAACTCAGGCGAGAGCTCCCTCTGCTGGTGTGGTGTTACAAATACATTTAATATCTAAACATCCAATGGGACTGTGTGAGAAATGTGGACAGAGTGAAACCTATGAAAGCAAGCAGCTGTTACTCATTTAGTAAATTAATCATGGCTGAGTGTGAATAGACCAGTACCATGGTGAAATTGGGTGATTCTCCACCCATGCTGGTAGCTTTAAGTCCAAGACCACTTTCATGTTGGGCAGTGCAACCTTAACTGTTACAGAGTGCAATAATACAAATTATTCTACTACTTTTCATAAGGTATCTGTTATAATTTACTTTGGCTCTCAAATATCAGATATCAATTTCCTAAACATGCAATGCCACAATCTAAAGCATGCAACTTGGTCTAGCTTACAACATGAGCAGCAGATGAATGGCTCATGCTGTGGAGTTTTACTTTTAAAAGTATTTATCTTCAGTGAAGGTTTTGTTTACCTTATGGATAATAATGTTCTTGCATAACTTGACTTGTTATTTTGCAGAGGATTAACTAACCACAGGGAGATCTCAACGTCCAGACAGATACTCCGTGGAAATGGCCAGATATCGTATAGTGTGCACATTAATTGAACTAGTTTATTCATTTGCAATCAAATTCACTTTTGCCTCTTAAAGTTATTTCTGGAGACTGGTATGATGGTCTGTTGAGGTCCTTTTGGTGTTTCAACTGAATATACTTGGCACTGCTAATACTTTTTTTGTTATCAGGCTTCTGTACCCAAACACAATTTATTGATTTGGTGGATCATATTGATAATATAGCTTTGGTGTTCCACAAGGTGACATTTATGCCCTCTGCACAACCAGTAAGAAGATAAACCCAGACAATGACACCTCTGAAAGCAATGGTAAATGACATGTAGAATCACACTGTGTTTACAGCATAAAGTTTAACATACATGAAGTATTGTTTTGAATTTTATAGGTGCAGTGTAAATCATGTTCAAGGTGCAGAACCTTTAACTTGCATCCCTGATGTCACAACTGCAGAGGAGCTTCCAGCAGAATATAATTGTAGACATTGCAAATTATAGTCCACTGTTTCCAGCTGATCTGTTGTTCAGAGATTGATTGTTTGTCTTAATATTTTAAGATGGTTATTTCTATGTTTTGCTTTATTGTTTCAGTATAGAAAATATCAGTTTCCAAACAATTATTTTGCCATTTATTGTAATAATCCAGTGAGATTTCTGTATGAATTGTCACATGGTGCCCTGTTTTTTATGTGGACTTTTAAATTGCTTCCTGTCTGGTGTGTCTTTGTAGTCATTTTGTAGTTCTTTCTGCTTCCCTTATTGCTCCCTGGTTGTTCCCAGGTGTTTCTTGTCAGCATGTTACCCTGTGTTTATTTAAACCCCAGCGTTTCCTGTGTTTTTCGTCTGTTAGCTGGATTTGATTGTTGCCGATTTCGCTTGATCTTGGATCATTTGGTTCTTCGAAGCTCATCCCGGAGTTCTTGTCATAGCAACAGGTCCTTAAAATTAAACCTGGTCAGGAGCGGGCTTATTTAATGTAAACAGGATTAGATTGCATCTTTTTAAGCAGAATTGATATTTAAAATATGTCCCAGCCACCGTTACTTTATTACAAGAGAATCCTACTGATCCTGGGGCAATAATTTAAAAATTAATTTGAAAATAATATAACAATGTTGTGTAGTCTATAATGACACAGCCAGCTTAACTCATTAAAAGATGTATCAGTGACAGTTGCTTTATAATTGTATTGGAGTCTTACACACATGCTACAGTTAATCTGAGTGGTGACAGATATTATGGGAGTGGCTTGATGGAGCAGGAGATACAGATAACTTGATCTCTAAACTTTAATGCTGTAACATAAGTGTCATAAATCTGCTTCAAAGATGAAATTAAATGAATTGCTAAATACAACATTGAAATAAAAATGTAAAGCCTGTACAAATACGAGAAATCATGAATATAAATAATTGGGAATCATGAATAATGAATTACAAATAAATTAAAAACAGTGCACATTTAATTTAGGCTATCTCTTACCTTATAACATTTATCTAGTTTTGTTTGTTTGGCTGTTATAAAGGTATTGAAATTTGTCAACTTTTTCGTCAGGTGTCTTTTTCAATGATGTGATGTCATTACGTTGCTGTCTTGCCGCAGCCAATCGCTGCACTGCTGATCGCGGTTTCGAGGATCGATACATCTGCCCTTTTCGGGGAACGCGAGAACGAGCAGTAATTTTAGACAACTTAATCCAGATATTTTAACCTAATACGCAAATTCGTTTGAAGAACCAAATTAGCCAGAGATCAGTTATCAGGATTAGAAGATCTGGAATCTTTCAAATGATCTCAGATGTAATAAGCGACCCACGAAGAACGGACCCTGTTCTGTAATTAAATGTTGATCAAGGTGAGTGCAGGTCTCTACAGGTGACTTCCGCATTGATATTTTCCCTGAAGAGCATATTAGTTTTTTTTTCTTTTTTTCTTTCTTCCATTTGTAAACAAATGAATTCATTGTTTTCATTGGTGTTTTGCATTGTCTGTGGTTTTCAGCAGTTGTTAACACGCGACTAACATCGTATACTTCAGTGAACTCCGCGTCTCATGACCCTGTTTCTCTCCAGATCCGTTCAGCTGGATTATTATCGGGTTTGTTTCAGAGTCAGTGCTGGACATCAGATTCTGTTTTATTATGGATGTCACACAAACAGGATGCAGGTACTTTGAATAAACACTGTATTAAATCACCTTAAATGATAGCAGATGTCATGTTTTTGTTAACTTAAAGAGCACTTAGGCTTGTTTACAGTGTTTGTATTAAGAGGGTAAATCATAAATCTTTATTAATGATAACCTGAATGAATATGAAAATAGTAATTCAAAGGATTCTCTTTAATCTTTGTTATAGTTCAGCTGATCAGAAGAGATCAGAAGCAGAGTCCAGCTGTGTGTCTCTGAGGAGCGACTCGTCTATGGATCAACCAGTACATTTAAGGTATAATGTTTCTATAGAAGAAATCATTGACCTTACGCAGTATGCAGCAGAGATGAGTATAAATGTTTAATGATTAATGTTACAATTCATGAAAAGAACCACATTTAATGTATTAAACATTATTACTTAATAAAAACAGAGAAAAATGTTACCACAATATCATGATATCATTTTTCTGTAAAATAAGTTAATTGAGCAATTTTTCTTAAATTTAAGGGTTGCAAAATAAGTACAATCTGTATTAAATTCAGCATAATCTAGTATGCAGCATGTCCTCCATAACTTAAGAAAACAAAAGAATACTGTTTGAACTCTTGTCAGATTGTCACTGGAGGATGACGGTGGAATCTTCTGCTTCAATATTTGTATTATATCACACAGTGGTGTGTGAACTGATGATAGCATTGATAAAGCACAACACCTTCAGCACTTATACATCCATATCGAAGAGCTTTTCTACCACTGAACCTCACTGTGGGATCCAGACACTTCTCACTGTACTCCTCCTCTAGCAACGCCATAACATTTCAGATGCCGTTAAATCAAAACGTTCCAAACATAGGCTCAGGAGGAGCCTAATCATGCACTCCTGCATTCATCACTATGAGCCTGTATGAGCAGCAGTCTTTACACCGTGCCAGCAACAATTCTTTCAGCATCTCTCCACCTCCCCATCTCCTCCTCTGTTTCTGTTATTCTTTCTCTGTCAGGGCTCACTAAAATTGATCCTGGAGGTCTGGGCCCGTATTCTTAAAGATACTAAGAATCCTCTCCGAGAGCTCCTAATTTAGCTTAAAAATTTCTAACTAGGAGTCTTAGCTTAAAAGTGATTCAGGACCAACCCGAGAGCAACTCTGAGCGAGGAAAAGACACAAACTTTAATCTTTGTGAGGAGGCGGGGCTGACCCCGTTGCTAGCGATGACACAGTCTGTTGTAGACTGTGATTGGTTGGTTGTCCAAGAAGGAAATAAAAGAGTGCTTTTAAGAGTAGGGTTTATTACAAGTCTTTGAAATTACAGGCGTAATTCTTCCTGTTTTATCGTACTCTCTCTCACTCACACACACACATTATATATGTATATATTCTTTATTTTTTATTTACCATGCTGTCATACTTAACGCATTTTATAGGAAATGAACAGCGACACAATAAGGTTCTGAAAGTGCTGTAACAGACCCAAATCATCGCTGCTGCATAGCTGCATTTTTCCAGTTGCCAAATATGTTAATGTAGTGATTACGTCCATTTCTGGCGCTATGGCATTTCTGCGCGGTGTCGGAGATGTTAGCGTGTCTCTAATAAGATCGGTCAGAAACATGATCACTGCACGATCTAAAGTGTAGCGTCTTATTAACTCACTGTCATGCTTTGTGTGCAACACATTTCTTCTCTCTCTTCATGTTTCGTCCATTTTCTCCGCTGCTAAAGAAACTCTTAGGCCTCTTAAAAGTCCTCGTTCGTACTCCTAACAGTTTTGGATCTTAAGACCGCTTTTAAGGGTTAAGATGCTTTCTGAATTACTTTTTTCTTTACTAGGATCTTTTCTTTAATTTTAAGAGGAAACACCCACATTTCTAAGAATTTTCTTAGAAGTTTGTTACTAGGAGCAACTCTTAGCCGTATGTATAAAACTTCTCAGAAATGCTCTTAAGAATAGTCTTAAGCTTTGATTTAAGTGTCAAAAAATTCTTAGTAAAAAGTAGGACTTTTCTAGGAGTAGGAGACTTCTATAAAAAAGCTGAAAGCAACTTTCAGTAAAGTCTAAGAGCGATTCTTAAGTGTTGACTGAGGTGACATTTAAGTGTTGTGAACTAAGGACTACAACGGTGTCAACTCAAAATGGCTGACTTTGACCTCTGATTCAGCCAATAGTGAGCCTGCTCATGTGAAGTCACAGCAGCACAACACACCAACCATTTAATGTGCAACACTCTACTAAATGTTATAGCGGTGGTACATTAAATAAAAGGGAACGTCAGTCTCACTCAAGCAATGCCTATAAATAACCCACAACAACCAATGCAGCATCATTAAGCCCACAGTGTATTTACAGGGTAATATTTCAATAACACAGCCAGCAACATTAACCACCTTCAGATGAGCACATTAATTACAACAACATTGAAAATCGTAGTTGTGTATTTGTGTGTTTGTGTATGTGTCAACAGTCCAGAGTGTGGCATGAATAAGAGATCAGCCTCACCGGCATACAGAGTCCGACAGCCGAATAACTTCTTTTTGTCCAACTGTTCAAAGTCCTCCAAGGAGAGTAATCCAAGCAAAATATATACTCCGCAATGAGACAGCAGAACCCATCGCCATTCCTGAACAGCCGGAAGAGATTTTCACCATCAAGTGATCCACCACCGAGCCTCTAACTACACGCGCTTCTCCCCTTACTTACGGACTGCCGGAAGTAAACTGACGTCATCACCTCTCACGATAACAGATTTAGGCTCAAACACAGAAATGCATAGGGGAGAAATAAAAGCATTCTAACGTTTATAGAACACCAAATAACATATATAGATCCCCTTATGTGGTCACGCTACAAATGTAACTACAATAAAATCATTTAATTAAGACACTGAAATATTTTAATATTTAAATGTATTTTTTAAATGCTTTGCATTGTGCAAAATTATCACAAATTATTACTGATGCTTTGTTTTCTATTGGTATGTCTCCTCGTTTAAATCTGGAGCAATGATGTGAACATGAGTTTCATCAATGGCTCCAACACAAAGCCCACAATCCTCATAAAAGTGGCTTGTTTTTGCAATATGGTTTGGCGGTCAGTTGGAAAGTCAATGAACTGCCATATAGTAGTGGCCAAAAGTGATGTCTGGCCAAGAAATTGGACATCTTCACCCTTAATTAAAAAAAAAAAAATGTGCAAGATTTTGTAAGCATATTGCATTGCTTAGAGTCAGTTGTTTTATTTGTGATAATAATGCAATGAAACATGCCAAATTGTGTGGTCATAATTTTTGGCCATGCTGTCATACAAAGAAATTATGAACACATGCAAAAACAAGAGGACCAATGAAATATTAATAACTTATGTTGTAGTCAGTGTGCCAATGTTGCTAGATTTAGTGACTTCTTCACCCCTTTAAAGACTTTTTTTTTGTCAAAAGCCTAGCAACAAAATCAATTTCTTGGACAAACCTTATCTACATTCCGAGACTCTCCCATGACATCATAAAGGTGAGTTCACTGATCTATATAAATATAAATAAAGATCAGTGAACTCACCTTTATGAGGTCATCTAGCAACATTAAGTGACCAGTTTTAGCTCATTTTAATTGAAATCATTTGGCAACACTGGTCAGTGTTTTTCCTTTGTATTTTGATGGTTTAAATCAGTGGTTCTCAACTGGTTTGGCATTGGGACCCACATTTTCCTATGGTTATCAAGCCACGACCCACACTGTAAAAAAAAACCTGTTGTTTTTACAGGAAAACGCTTGCAGCTTTGGTTACCAGAGAATTTCTGTAAAAAATACAGCAGCACAGTAGATAACTTTACTGACACAATATGTAAATTGATTTACAGTGAATGAAATCACAGCTGAATCACATTACAAACATAAGTCTACCAAAAAAACTTGTTTATTTATATACAACACAGTTATGCAAAATTGACTGTTTCCTGTATTTTTTACATGCAATAATTGCTTATTGTGCATCAATAAATGATACAATTAACAGGAAAATATCAAACAAAACGCATTTTAACCGGTAAAACAACAGAAAATCTTTGCATTTTAAATTGAGATATTCTGTATATTATACATAAAATCTATTCATAATATGCTGTATTTTTATGTTTTAATAATGAAGTTATTGTGTTAAATCTCAAAAACGCATCTTGAGAAAAGACAAGAGCAAAATATAACTTGAGAAATTTATTTAACAGCCATCGTCAATAGTTGTAAATAACTGGATGAATTTTTATTCAAACAAAGTTTTCAAAGTTTGAAACAAATTGTATGTGCCAGGCACACAACAACAACCCACACTCTCCGTCTGGAACGTTCCACAGTGTGGCATACAACTCATCTATCTCCATGGAGACAATCAGGTGATGCCAAAAGGCCAAGTTACAGGTCAGATCTACAGATCTACAGGCGAGCCCCCTCACGTTTGTTAAGGTATTTTTTGCAATAAAAACAGTTCTAATTGAATAAATGCAAGATAGATAAGTTTTATACCATATTGTGAAACATTTCCGCAAAGAAAGAACATCTTCATGAAACAAGCAGGTGGCGGACTCGCTACCAGAAAAAGTGCACCTTTAAGACTTAAAAAAATAAATAAATAAATAAAAATTATATAGTGCCTTAGTAAACATATTACACATTGTGGATTTAACAAAGCGAAAACTAAAAGTACCTCTTCTCAAACAAACAGAGAAAGTTAGTGCACCTTTGAGACTTTAAAAAAAAAAATATATATATATAGTGCCTTAATAAACATAATACACATTGTGGATTTAACAAACCGAAAACTAACAGTACCTCTTCTCAAACAAACAGAGAAAAAGTTCTTCTCAAACAAAGAGTCAGAGTCCACAGAAAGAGTCGATATTTAGGCTTAACGCCACTCGTGATCGGAGAGTTCCTGTATCAGGGTGAGGACTCGAGGGTTCACGTTGAGAAGACGCTTGGAGTTTTTATTCTCTACTTATATAAAAAAAAATTTAAAAAAGACTACAAGAAACAATATACACACTACCGGTCCAAAGTTTGGAAAGTGTACTATTTTGATTGTTTTTGAAAGAAGTCTCTTCTGCTCAACAAGGCTGCATTTATTTGATCCAAAATACAGCAAAAACAGTATTATTGGGAAATATTTTTTACAGTTTAAAATAACTTTCTATTTCAATGTATTTTAAAAAGCAATTTGTTTCTGTGATTTAAAGCTGTATTTTCAGCATCATTACTCCAGTCTTTAGAGTCACATGATCTTCAGAAATCATTCTAATATGCTGATTTGCTGCTCAAGAAACACTTATCAATGTTAAAAACAGTTGTGTACAATTTTTCAGGATTATGTAATGAATAAAGCTTTTGCAACATTATAAATGTCTATACTGTCACTTGATCAATTTAATGCATCCTTGCTGAATAAATGTATTAATTTAAGTTATGTCCTAAAAAAATAAATAAATAAATGAAAAAACAATCTTACCGACCCAAAACTTTTGAACGGTATTACAATGTTACAAAAGCTTTCTATTTCAGATAAATACTGTTCTTTTGAACTTTATATTCAAAGAATGAGAAAAAAAAAAAAAAAAAAAAAAACGTTTTCAACACTGATAATAATCAAATGTTTCTTGAGCATCAAATCATCATATTAGAATGATTCCTGAAGGATCACATGACTCTGAATTTTGAGCATTTTAGTGATGCTCAAAATTCAGCTTTGCATCACAGGAATAAATTACACTTTAAAATATATTCAAATAGAAAAGTTATTTTACATTTTAATAATATTTCACAATATAACAGCTTTTTTTGTATTTTTAATAATATAAATGCAGCCTTGGTGAGCAGAAGAGACTTCTTTCAAAAACAACAAAAATAGTACAGTTTCCAAACTTTTGACATGCATATATATATAAAAAAAAAACAGTCTGAGCTTTGCCAAGACTCAGAGCTGAACCAAGACCGAGACTGAGACTCAGGCCACACCCAGAGGCAAGGCCGAGAGTCAGACCCAGACTAAGACCGGGCTCAAGTCCGGCTCTTAGTTTGGGTCTGACTCTCGGTCTTGAGTCCCAGCCTTGGTTAAGGTCCGGATTAAGACCGGGACCTCCAGGTCCCAGAGTCCCAGGTCTGAGAAATGAGTAAGCCATGTTTACTCACCTTTGAAGAAACTCCAGAGTTGAAGCCAGCTCAGATGGATAGTGAATATTAAAACAGTAGTAGCTCCCGAACATGGGGCACAATGCAGAAATGAAGGAGGAGATGTTTGTGTTGATAAGGTTCCGATCCAGACTCAGCATGTACCTTGTGGAGGAATAGCAGGACTGTCCTATGAACAAATTATTTAACAGGTTATATTAATAAGTGCTGCACTCACATGACAAATTCTATAAACAGTGCAATTAAAAAAAGAGATATGAAACAGACTTACCACAGACAATAACAACGGGTGTCAGAGGCACTTGCTCCAGTTGGACCTCTTCTGCCAGACATGTATCCTCTACATGGAAGAACATGGACTCCTCCTCCTCCTCAAAGTAGCTGAGCAGAAGCAGGATCATCTCTATCACATCATCTGAACAGCCACTCTGCAGTCCCCGCATCCTCTGAAGCCTTGCATAATTCTGAAGGAATTTCTTGCTCTTGTTGACACAAACTGTGGTCATGTAGTCGAGAAGCCTTTTTCCTTTCAAATCCAAATTTCGTGTGAATGTCTCTTTGAGGTCAATCCCAGTGAGTTCCTTAAAGTGGACTGACATATGCCAAGTTCATCAAACCAAAACAGCCACTCCTCTCTAAGGCATTTGATACTTTTTCCCTGGTTGACATGTTGATGCTGTGTGTAAAATGTGGACTTCATTAAACATTTTACCTCCTCTGGATTGGCATCAGAGTGTTGGAACATCACCTTGAGTTTTTCCATCTTTTGCTGCTGGCTCTCTTGAGTTTCTTCAAGGGGCAGAAATTTTACATTCCATTTAATGCATCCATAAGTGTCCTGCATTGCTGCTCTCTCTTCTATTGGGATCTCGTCTGTTTGGTCCGAGTCATCGGTCTGATGTTTTCTTTTTCTTATTTTGGGTGTTGAAGTGCGCCTCACATTTTCAATTCTGTTTTGCAACTGTTTGACAAGGGAATGGTAGCCTGTTCCAACAATATCACCCTCTATTACATCTTGGAGAGAACTGGGATATTTTGCCACCATTTTTGTTGCAACGTCAGTTGAATGCTTTTTACCTACATGAGGGCATTTTTGCATCATCTCAGTCACAACAATCCGGACCATTTGCCTCCTTAGTTTTGGGCCAGGCCTTTTTCCCCTCTCTAAATCCTGCATCACTTCCTCAGGAAATTTACTCCATTGAATTTCAAAGTTGACGTCCCACTGTGTGTCAAGTCCTGGGCTGCTAGAGGAGCTTGACGATGAACTTTGGGGTGAAACAGAGAGCCATGGCAGCGATTGGGTAGGTGAGGCTTCCACAGATGATAGTGAACTCTTCTCGGGAGTGTGGTCTTTAAATGGCAAAAAAAAAAAAGATTGATTCACACTGTAAAATATTTCACAATGTCCATGTCTGCTGTTGATTTTGAATAGTTGTGTGGTGGTGTATAGTGTTTTTACTTACATTTCTGTTTCCAAGCAGAAAGAAGCTTTCTGGCTTCTACAGGTCTGAATGCTGTCATCAAATCAGCCTCCGTTACGAAGCGTAGATCATCATACGTCTCGACTCCAATGGACTGCAAGTGCTCTTCCAGGATGTTTTTGTTTACTGCTTAAAGTTGTGGTAGGACTTCCATGATGGCGACATCTAGGAAGGTTCGCTCTGAGTCAGTCATATTTGCACTGAAGACAAAATGGCACCTTCAAACAAAACAGAAAATATATACAGTACATACACTTAACAGAGCAGGGACATGCATCAGGTAACACTTAGTTTGACAAATGTTTTTGAAGTTTTTCAAGTGTCTGGCACATCTTTTAAAATAACTGTGCTTACTTTCAAACCTAAGCGTCCATAAACTAATCAATGGACCAAATTTCAAGATCAGTGCTGAATAATGGCGCAAATAGTGGTGCTTGGGTTTTAGTTGCACTTCAGGAAACAACATCTTTCTCAACTCCAAATATTCTTGGATCAAAATGTCAAGATATGCTATCTGGGACAAGGAAATGTTCTGAGCACAAATAAGATCCACAATGTCTTTTAGCTGGAGAGCTAACTGCCATACTTCATCCTCATGATTTTGCACTTTGTCACCAATCAAAACTGGCAGCAATCTCAAAAGGTTCCAGTTTTGAATGGCTTGCCCTGATAACTTGGCACTGTCCGGGTTGACAGCACATGGCTTTGTGAGTGCTTCAGATCCTTTGTACTTTAACTGTTTGATGCGCCTGTTTAAGAGTGAGTACGTGAACCGCTTTTTCTTTTTTATAATGTTCTTCAGGTACAGTGTTAGATCATATGACAAGACTCCTTCAAAGAGGTCATGACCTAAACAGGGCGGGAGACCAGGCTGGGATACGTGAAAAGACTCAAGGGCATTAAAGATAGAGTTTACCTTTATCCCTCTGACGCCTTGGATGTTTTCAGCCTGGAGATCAGCAACAGCTGCGTCATACGTCTCTGGGGTGCGTAGAGGACCACAGACATTCGGATCAGCCACAAACTCACTTCTTGTGATTTCACAGTACCTGCAAAAATATTGAGAGCGGCTGAAGTTCTCTGTAAACCCACCCATGCAATGAGAACCCAAGTTATCCCCAGCAATGCAGTAAAGACCCCCTTTTACTGTTTGTCCATCTACATTTATTCCATCTGTCTCCAAGGAATTCAGATCTGCCAACAACTCTGAGAAAACTTTGGCTACTCCAAAACGCTTAAGGTCATCCTCAACACACAACAGGACTAAAAACATATTATCAGTATTTGAACGCAAATGAATGGGTAAATTTGCTAATGAAATATAGACTGCAAGAACTTTGTGCATCTTTTTAGCAGAACCCAGGGGATTCACAATTTCAAATGAATCTTGGTACAAAATCAGTTTGAGGCTTTCAGGGTTTTCACTGAAGAACTGGTGACATTTGAAATTTTGTCCATCATATAAATCCGTAAAAACCTCTACATCAGGATCTCCAAACTGTTGTGACTGTGTATTCCTCCCTAAACGTGACTGTAAAAAGCTCTTCAGAGTTTCTGCTACTGGTATGTAGTAAGCAAATTTTTGTCTCATGTTTTCATCCATTCCCAGTGCCACTTTTTGGGGTTCTGTGTAATTAAACATTTTTGTGAATGTCTGATTTCTAGAGTATGTAGTTCTTAATAGTCTCTGATGACAGGCAGAGAACAAATCTGACTCTTTAATGCAGTCACATATTTTAGAGACTGCTTCATTTGATAGGCTCATGCCATTTTTAAAAAAATAACTTACTCTAGTTATTGTATAGGCTTGACCTAACTCGTGCACATTCTGCATTTCCTCAACAATAGTCTGTATATTTGAGGCAGGAATTAGCAGCTGTCCTTGCAGTTTAAGGTAAAAGAGACACATGTTTCTGACATAAGACTGACTATCATTCTCTGGCATATCACTGGCTGCACTAGCTGTTGGCATGGCTTCATGTGTGTTTTCTGAATCATCTGTACTGGCAATGACATCTGGGGGCTAAGGGCGAGTTTCCCTGTACATGTTATCGATGTTATCTGGGGAGCATGCTTTATGCTTTCTACACATGTGAGAAGTAAATGATGACTTTTTTGTAAACACGTGTTTACAACCAAAATGGCCATAAAAATGGCCCTTGAAAGCTGAGTAAGTGATAAATGTTTGACTACAGTTGGCGCCAACACATTTAAAAAGACAACGGGGCTCATTCCTATGCACTTTGCAATGTAGTACATAGCCTCTTAATGTATCCAATTTCTTTTTACAAAAGACACAGGTGATCATTTTTGGGATTTCAAGTGTTTGCCTGTGCTTTTCAGCTGAACCATGTTATCATGCATTGATCTAGCTAGCTAGTTTACACCATGTGCTTTCAGCACACATTTTCGTTTGGTCTCGAAAAAAGTAGGCTAAACACTGTGAAGCTTACGGTGCAAACTTTTAATTTTCCAATTGAACAGCAGCAGACCCTCTAAGAACTTCTTAAAATTGTACTTTTAAAAGACACTGTTCCGAAGACTTCTGCTGTGCCTCTGTTTTCTTTCTAGCAAGCGCTGCTCTGGCTTGCTCGTTATTGACGTCAGCCGCTGGTGAGCGTCTCCCGCTCCTCACGTCATTATCCAATCAGAGACGAGCTTATCTGCGAACTATGAAATTCAAAATTAGCAGACTCAGTGGCAGAGCACAATGAGAGAGGACAAGTACAAGTCTGTGGTTAGATGAGGCACTGGTTGTTTAGCCTGTGATAATGATACAATGCTGAAATAATTTATAAATATAAATAGAAAACCAGTAGGCTAAGTATAACATTACAATTTAAAGACTAAAAGAAACATATAAAGCATACAAGGATTATGGTTAGGAATGAACAGATGTGTTACTTTGCACAGGCCTCAATAATTTTAATTCCTTATACACATTCTCTATAAATAGAGTAGGCTACAAATAAATCATAAAGCGATGTTAGTGAAGGCACTGTTTGGTTGTTTAGCCTGTGATAATGACACAATGCTCAAATTATTACTATTGTTTTATCGATAGGCCTATGTAGAAAACCAGTAGGCTAAGAATTACATTAAAATTTAAAGACTAACAGTACCTATTACTTTGCATATCAATAAATTTAATTTCTTATACACACTCTACAATATGCTACAAATAGCCTGAATTATAAAAACAATGTTATTATAATTGTAGCCTATATTTTTATATATAAATACAGACAGGCAACCTCTCAGGTTCACAATAATTTTTTTTGTAAAAACATTTTTACTGCCTAAATTAGCATCAATCACGTTAAAAGTACAGCATAAACTTGTATAGTGACTTACTTTAGTTGTATTTTTAAGAACAACTGACTAAAACTTTAGTTTTTACAATATTTGCATGTCAAATGAACAAAGTTGTTTTGTTATGAGTATTACAGTATTTCTCTGTTTAAGACTTTTTTTTTCAGGTGTTAGAAATAAAAAGTTAACAAGTTAGAATAGATAGAATAATGACACTGACAATAAACCTGTCAACATCTCTAATGCCGAGTTCACACTGCACGATTTTCAAACTCGTCGGATCGCCGTTGCTTTCACACTGCGTGACTATCTGGGGTAGCATTCAGTCGCTGCTGTGTTCACATTGCACGATGGATCGGCGACAGGGGCTTTCACATTGCACGATTTCACAATAGGAAGAATCGCCGACAACTCTGTCTGATCCGCAAACTACGTTTCACAACAAAACCCACGTGAGAAGTGATAAGGAAATATAGGGAGAACCTGTGTGTCAGACCGTTGTTCTCGAGCGAGACTGGAAGTATTAAAAAAATATACCCAGCAAATTGTCTGTGCTCTGATTTCCAGCTACAAAAAGAAAAACAGATTATGCAGGAGGGAGATGCAGGGAACAGGGATTGTGTTCTGCAAAGAGTGGTAAATAATAATAATAACTGTTATGCTGATGTTGCGGCTGGTCAAGCGTTTGTGCTCGTTTCTGTATGATATAATTGTACATATTAAAATACTGATATGGTCTATAACTCCTCACCGAGCTTCTCTGCCCTGTATCTTTGTCTCTCATTGGCTGAAGGTCATCGCAATGTAGTTTTCAGTCAGAAATCATTGCACACAGCAGGATTGTGAATCGCCGACAGCTCCAGATATTTAGCATTAGCATCAACACCAATGAAATATTTCACAGGGGTCGGCGACGTGTCGGCGATTCTCTCAGATCGCGTCTTTGATAATTCACACTGCACGATTTGTCACTCGTGTGAACGAGCTCCGACTTGCCTCCGAGTTCAGGCATTTGTTGGCGATTTATCAAAACCTGTCGGTGAGTGAAAAATCGGGCTAAAATCGTGCAGTGTGAACTCAGCATTACTTATATTGCATCTGACAGAAGTGTCAACACCTTTCATGCACTTCTTTAAAAAAAAAAAAAGTCTCTCATCAGAAGAACATTTAGAATGACATTTTTTTTGTTGTTGTCATTTCTTTGGCCGTACACTCGAGTGGAGAAACACTGGTTTAAATGAAATGTGGGGTCATTTAAAAAAATAAATAAAAATCCACACATTAGATTTATTGTGGCCACTGTTGTGTTTGGTGGGGTTAGGCTTACAATATGTAAGACCCTGCTTACAGTGTCATCACCGGTGCATTGCTGCATTTTTCCAATTTTCCAGCCAAGAAAATGTAATTACTACTTTCATTTCTGCAGTTAGAGCATTGACTTGTTGTGTGGAAGAGGTTATTACATTTAAAAAAAAAAAAAAAAACTATCAAGTTCATTTTATCAACTCCATATAATCATATAACTCCAATATGTCATATCTTCACTGGAAATAGTTTGTCTCCTCCTCTTTTGCTGCAATCTTGTTACTCCTAACTAGGTTGAGACCTCTCCAGCTCTCTTAAATAATTTAGGAGCTAAGACCTAGTCTTAACACTTAGGAACCTCTATGAATTAATCTTATTCTTAAGTCTAGGAATAAGAGTAAAATTGTGTCATTCTTAGAAATTTGACACACTTAGGACTAAAATTTTACTCTGAGCAGCTTTATACATACGCCCCCTGGTGTCTTGCATCGTTTAGCTCCCACTTGCCTCAACACACCTGCCTGGAAGTTTCAAGTATACCTAATAAGACCTTGATTAGCTGGTCCAGGTGTGTTTAATTAGGCTTGGAGCTAAACTCTGCAGGACACTGGCACTCCAGGCCCCCTCATTTATCAAGAGGGCGTAGAAAAGGTTCTATATGTTGTTCTACTAATTAAATTTAGAAAGTGTGTATGTGAAAAAAAAACTCTGTATTTCTTATGCACACCAGTAAGTAGTCATTGTTGATAAATCCCACATGTTCTTAAGCACCATGCTCATTCACGTTCATGGTCATTTGCATTCAGAAACGCCTCCAATGAACCATATATGGTGACCACCCCTCTCTTTATCACGTGAACGTACACATCATCACCGAAGTCATGACAAAGAAAGCGCTACCGACTGAGAAGCCATTCTGTGCTCTCGTTAAACAGATCAGCGTGCTCTTTGAAAATGCATTCTCTGCGCAGTGCATGGTTTGCCAAATCGTCCAGCAAAGCGAGATCAGTCATGATCCTATAGCTACGTTTCAAATCATCTTCCCAACTGTTCTTTTATAGCTTTTCACACTAATTATGCAAATGTTTAGCTTGAAATATGAAATTATTAATTGAGAAAGGACACAGGACACATGCGACACAGGATAGCAAGCCAAGTTCATTTACCATTAACCATCAGGACTGGATGGTCAGGTTGTTTAACGTGTTACGGTTTATTACCATATTAAAAGCTTACTGTATTATGTAGAGTATTATGAGACAAAGAAGGACTGCACGAATGTGATTACCTGCATCTTATACAGCATTAAGTCTTTAGCTCAATCTCATATTCAGAATAAAACATTAGATTAAATGTCTGCTGAAAAAATCAATATCTTTCCCTTATGAAAATTAACCATTGTTTTATTAGAGTAAAAGTGTAGTAACGAGGTTTTTTTTTTTTTTTGGCATATTGGGATATCATTTGTATAACCACAGTTTTACTACAAATACCATGGTTAAACTATGTAGTGTAGCAAAATCATGGTTGATTTGTGGTTACCACTGTTTAACTATAGACCCTTTTTGCGCCGACGTCACGGTTACGTCACCGCGCTAGCTGGAGGCAAAACAAAGGGAGGACTGGAGGCGGCTAATTCAAACCAGCTCAGATTTGGCTACATGAGGAGCTTAACATATCATCTTGTTGTGATGTTGGATGCAATAATCTATGTAGTACAGGCTCCAATTTGAAATTTTAACGCATACCTGCTGCCACTCGCAGACAAAAAACGACGACAGCTGTGGTTAAACGAGTTAAAACGAGTGGATTGGACAGAAACGATCGTTAAAAATGCTCGCGTTTGCAGCACACACTTCTTATCAGAAAAGGTTAAATAAAGTATTGTCTTTTGTTGTTATGGATTATGGTTTGTGTTACGTGTCTAAAGATTTCTTATGCATCTCACAACTATGAAATGATGTATGTGTGCATTTGTGTAAAACAACAAACTGACGATGTATATGCTTAATCATCTGTAATTGTTGTGAATGATAGTGGCTGGAGTTTCTAAGAACTTAGTAAAAAAGAATAATGCAATACAGAAAGTTCAAAATTAATTTTTGGAATTTTTATTTCTAGAAACTATTCACATCTTCCTTTAAATATACTGTTTGTAAAGTATTGTAAACTTAACTTACATAATTTACAGAATGTATAAATAGCTATTTGGCCATGATACATACATATTCAAATAATACATCATCACATTGAATGTTTAACTTTTTGTATTTTGGCCCAGTTCACTCTCACGTAACGTTAGCTGTAAAAATAGCCTGCTGAAGTTGAAATATATGTACATCTTCATGACTAGATAGACACAGGTGAGTTTCTCTTGACTACTCAGGTTTCTCTAACATTATATGCGACTCGAGTCACTCAATCAGAGGTAATGTTAATCCTGTCAGATCGTCCATCCATGAGCGTAGGGTCGGCCAATCTGACTTTGTCCGTTAAAGTTAACTTATTTAAATAACAATAATGGTCCCGCACAGTGAGTGATCTTACATATGCAGGTAAAATCGGATTTTCTCCAGCCATTGTTAAAAAAACAAGCTAAACAAACTTCATAGCTAGCGTTAGTGAAGCGGTCAGTGGAAAATTTCTGCCTCCAGCTAAGCCCTGCCCACAGAAAAACATCACATTGTTTACAAACAGAAAAAGGGTTTATAGTAAGTTAATTATGGTTAATTTTCGTTGGGTTGTCATATTATTCTTTTATTTGTTAAGGGCGAATTCTGATGACAGCACTGCTCAGTGCATTTGTTGGCTGCATCTTACAAGCTGTTTTTGAACATAAAAAATAACTTTCTTGTTCACAACCCTGTTTCACTCTTTCAATATACAAGTCTTTACTGCTGACCAACTCATATAGTCTCTTGTTGCCATCTAATGGCGTAACAGTGTAACTAAAGTCACCATCGCAAACACACACCATTTATCGATACTAGTATTAAATACTACTATTATTTATATAAAATATTATGTTATTGAATAATAATAATTATTGAACAAAAACAGCCATCATAAACGTTAAGCAATTCAGTCAAAAGTACAAATGCAGTGCTCTCGGCAGATTCATGAGCGTTGAATGGCCGTTGATGCCCTGGAGCGTAATAGAAAAATTTCAAATAGACATTATCTTTATAAACAAACCACATATTTGAAGTCTAAACAACTACAATCTCATCTAAAAAAAACCTCTTAAAACTACATTCCGCAACACAACAACAGTAATATTAATACAATTTTAGTAGATTTGGATGGCATTCCACCATGAGAAATGCTGCAAGCGGCGTGATACAAAATTGTTGAAAAGGTTCCCGTGGCAATATTGGGTGAATATCTCACGGTTGTAAAGACCTCTCAGCCAATCAGATTCAAGGACCAAAACAAATTCTTGTATAATCAAATACATTATTAGTAATTGACAGATTTCATAAACCCACTAATATCTTAATTCAGAAAACAAATATATTTTGCTTTGGAAATTAACCTCTCCATCCATGTAATAATATGGTATTTTAATTTTACAGACATGAAGTCCTCAAGATGTTTAGATCGGATCTGCTGAAGAAGTTTGAGCGTCTGTCTGAGGGAACAGCGACGCAGGGAAACCCAACACTCCTGAATGAGATCTACACTGAGCTCTACATCACAGAGAGTGAGAGTGGAGAGATCAGTAACGAGCATGAGGTGAGACAGATTGAGACACAATCCAGGAGAGCAGCAACAGAGGACACAGCCATCAAATGCAATGACATCTTTAGACCTTTACCTGGACAAGACAAAGCCGTCAGAACTGTGCTGACAAAGGGAGTCGCTGGCATTGGAAAAACAGTCTCTGTGCAGAAGTTCATCCTGGACTGGGCTGAAGGGAAAGAGAATCAGGACGTCCAGCTCATATTTCCACTGCCTTTCAGAGAAATCAACCTGATGAAGGACAAAACACTCAGCCTTTCAGATCTTCTTCATGTGTTTTTTCCTCAAACTAAAGAAATGGAAATATCCAGTGATGAATATAAAGTGTTGTTCATCTTTGATGGTCTGGATGAGTGTCGTCTGTCTCTGGAGTTTCAGAGTGATGTGAGGTTGTGTGATGTGACTGAATCAGCCTCAGTGGATGTGCTGCTGACGAACCTGATTGAGGGGAATCTGCTTCCCTCTGCTCTCATCTGGATCACCTCCAGACCAGCAGCAGCTGATCTCGTCCCCTCTGAGTGTGTCCATCGAGTGACAGAGGTACGAGGCTTCAATGAGCCACAGAAGCAGGAATACTTCAGGAAGAGAATCAGTGATCAGAGTCTGGCCGACAGGATCATCTCACACCTGAAGTCATCAAGGAGCCTCTACATCATGTGCCACATCCCAGTGTTCTGCTGGATCTCAGCCGCTGTTCTGGAGAAGATGTTGAGTCCAGCAGAGAGTGGAGAGATTCCCAAGACTCTCACTCAAATGTACACACGCTTCCTGATCCTTCAGACCAACATCAAACATGAGAAGGACTATGAGAAGAAGGTGACAGATGAAGACATGATCCTCAAACTGGGGAAAGTGGCTTTTCAGCAGCTTGTGAAAGGCAACGTGATCTTCTATGAGGAAGACCTGAGAGAGTGTGGCATTGATGTGACAGAAGCATCAGTGTACTCAGGATTGTGCACTCAGATCTTCAGAGAGGAGTTGGGCTTGTATCAGGGGAAAGTCTTCTGCTTTGTTCATCTGAGCATTCAGGAACATCTAGCAGCTCTATATGTGCACCTCTCCTGTACAAACCACAACAGAAATATGTTTGGCCAACAAACTCTGTTTGGTTATTTGGTCAAAGTTAAGGACTCTTTTCAACTCAATTCATCAGAACATGTCTCATTATCTGAGCTGCATCAGAGAGCTGTGGATGAGGCTCTACAGAGTAAAAATGGGCATCTGGATCTTTTCCTGCAGTTCCTTCTGGGTTTGTCAGTGGAGTCTCATCAGATTCTCCTACAAGGACTGATGAAACAGACAAAAAGCAGATCTGACAGCAACGAGAAAACAGTTGAGTACATCAAGAAGAAGATCAGGACCATTGACTCTCCAGAGAAATCCATCAATCTGTTCCACTGTCTGAATGAACTGGGCGATCATTCACTAGTGGAGGAAATACAACAGTATCTGAAATCTGGGACAATAAAGGAAACCAAACTCTCTTCATCGCAGTGGTCAGCTTTAATTTTTGTGTTGTTGACATCAGAGAAAATGCTGGACAAGTTTGATATTAGTCAATTTGTTGTCAAAAACAATGAAACCAACAACCTGGACATTTTTCAGAAGCTGCTGCCTGTGATTAAAGAATCCAGATCAGTTCAGTAAGTATCACTGAGAACAATCACATCACTGTTAAAACATTAAGAACATCAAAGTTGTCCAGAGTTAGTGGCAAGTATTTATGTTAAATCAGTGACACCGTAAGATTCAGAGTCAGAGAAGTTGCATATACATACATTATTCAGGTTTGTCAATAATTAGAAATGTTTTGTCACATTTTATTTTATTTAAGTCCAATTCTCCCTATTAATTAACTATTAACTACAACTTTTGCCTCAAACTCCTAATTACTGCTTAGTAAGGTAGTTAAGTTGAGATATTGGGTAAGATTAGAGATCTAGAATATGATCATGCAGAATATGTGCTTTATACGTACTGATAAATAGCCACTATGTTAGTAATATGCATTTTAATAAGCAACTAGTTAACAGTGACAATTAGTCATTATACTAAAGTGTTACCAAATGTTTTTGCAAATAAAGAAACTTTAATTTTTAAATCACTGACTTTGTGCAACAAAGTTGTATTATTTGTCTTTCTTAAACAATACTCATGTTTGGGCTATGTGACATTTTAGATGTCATTCCAATGATTCATTAATCATATTGATTTGTAATTTAAGTTTGTCTTTAATAATGGATTCATTGCTGATCTGATCTGAGAGAGTGTGTCATTGTTTTCTACAGGTTGTGTAATTGTGGTGTCACAGATGAAGGTTGTGATGCTCTGGCTTCAGCTCTGAGATCAAACCCCTCACACCTGAGAGAACTGGATCTGACTAGAAATAAACTAGGAGATTCTGGAGTCACGTTGCTGTCTGCTGTACTGGAGGATCCTCAATGTAAACTGGATAAACTGCGGTAAGATCATATTTGACTCTCACAGATAAAACAAAATGTAAAGTATGATGAGTTGGATTTATTTGTGATGGTTGATGAGATGGTTGAATATTTGGTACCTTTCGTCGCAACAGCTAAAGTCTGTGTACACTAGACGTGACAAAACGACCTTTGCAATAATTATAAACTTGCTAGGAGGCCAGAAATGGATGATGAGAGGTTCATCCTCGAAGCTGAAAAACACACATTCTTATGACACCACAAATCCTTTTTACAAGGACAGTTCGAAAAAGGAAAAGGTGTGGAGTTTAATCGCAGGAGTTGGAGTGGAATAAACAGAATTAAACCAAAACAAAATAAATATTTAGCTAACCATGTTAAAACACACAAAAAAGAAAAACATCAGACAGGCAAATCAAATGGTCTCGCGAATCCTTTCACTTCGCTTCTGAAATGCTCCTGGTTTGAGTTGGCACCACATGGAGGATGGTACAAAACCTCATCGGAGCTTTAATGTGCCACAGACGCGTGCAGTGTAAACAAGGGATGACGGTAGTTATTTAACGCCAAATGAGGGTTTGCGCTAGCACTAGCTGATAGTAAATCTGGCCCAAAGTATTAATATATTTTCTGTCCAATTTTCTTACTTTCAATAAAAGTGTGGTTATTTTATTAGCTTGTGTTTTTTTAAATTCAGTATAATTAAAATTGTTGAGTTTAATTAGATATTAGTACTGATCTAAATAACAGTAAAATTCAGCTATGTAGTGTATAATGCCATTTATTTAAAACAGGTTTTGAATTAGACGTATATTTTTAAATAAAACAAGACGATTGCTGTAATTAAGGAATATTATTTATCCTGCTTGAATGAGCATTTTGATATTTTATGATCATGTTTTGTGCTCTGTGACTGTGACATTTAAGACCTTACTTCAGTCAGAGATTCATCAGACATGTCAGTTTGTGCTTTAAGTTTGTATTTAATAATAGATCCGCTGCTAAACTGTTTTGATCTGAACTTGGAGAGTGAAGAGTGTGTCATTGTTCTCTACAGGTTGAGTTATTGTGGCGTCACAGATGAAGGTTGTGCTTCTCTGGCTACAGCTCTGAGATCAAACCCCTCACACCTGAGACAACTGGATCTGTCTGGGAATAAACTGGGAAAATCAGTAAATCTGCTCTCTGATGTACTACAAAATCCTTACTGTAAAGTGGAGATTCTGCGGTAAGATCAGATCACAATTATGAAAACAAAATAATAAATCCAAAAAGAAAATAACAAATTATAAAGAAAATATAAACACAAAAAGTAAATATTTTTACATGGCAGTGTTTCATATGCGTTTGGCCATTCAGTGTACGCTTACGCCACTAGTAGTTCATGTAGAACTGTTTTGGACTCGACTCTGAAGTAGGACCTAATTTAGTTCCCCCCAAACGGAGTTCCAAAAACATTCCTAGTTCCTGTAGTGCGAACACGCCAAAAAGCGGGTACTTCCACCAATAGTTCTTGGAACTATGAAAAGGTTCCTCCAGTGCAAAAGCCCCTAGTGTCTGTAGTAAAACAGATTTGCATAAATTTGTATATAAGACAAACACTTGCATAAAAATACAGACAGAGAAAAAATAAATAGTATTTTAATTATAAATACTATTTTATAAATAGTATCTTTCTTGAATGAGATATTAGATGATTTATGATCATGTTATGTGCTCTGTGACATTTTAAATCTCAGTCCATCATTGATTTTGTGCTTTCAGTTTGTACTTTCTCTTTAATAATGGGTTCAGTGCTAATCTGATCTGATCTGAGAGAGTGAAGAGTGTGTCATTGTTCTCTACAGGTTGAGTAATTGTGGCGTCACAGATGAAGGTTGTGCTGCTCTGGCTTCAGCTCTGAGATCAAACCCCTCACACTTGAGACAACTGGATCTGATTGGGAATAAACTTGGAGATTCTGGAGTCACGCTGCTGTCTGCTGTACTGGAGGATCTTCACTGTAAACTGGAAAAACTGTGGTAAGATCATCTTTCTGATAGTCACATGCCTTTGTCCTCAGTAAATCATTAAATGTAAATTCTAAAACTAAACTTGGCTTGTAAAATTAATGTTAGGTAAACAAACTAAATTTATGCACAAATGATTGAAAATGAACTTAATTTCATTATGAGCTATTTCAGTTGCCATACTTTGCTTTAGTTCTCAAGCAATATGGGCAAGGTAGTCCTCCAGTGAACGCTAACAAAACCCCTTTGTATAGACAAGTATTATTT